>JACVVK020000313.1:37500-190000 GCA_018292915.2 Batillaria attramentaria | reverse complement strand
GAGGACGAGCTCAATGCACATATGCACCGGAAGTTTGGACTGGCCCCTTCTGCAGAGTGCATCTGCGGCACCGGCGAGCTCATGGTATTGTGTACTTTATCTAACTTCCCGCTCAAACTTGATTTTAACAGAAGAAAGAAGAAGTGAGCTTTCCTATTCAAATTCTGATTACAAAATTGGATGAAATCTCACCCGCTCGTCTAATGTTACGAATTCATGAATACACTGTATAAATTTACACAGTGTTCACTCTTACACGGAGACAGCGCATTTTCAACAGGAAAAAAAAAATGGTTTCGAAAATCCGTCTCTTGTATGCTTTGCTCTGTTAACTTCGTGTTCACAGCCAGTTTCAAAGTGACTTACGTCAGCGCATGACGAGAACACATTTGTTACTCCCCTTAGAAAAAAAAAAATCGACTAACGAACGAGGCCAGTTAAACACGGGATCATGTGCAAAACAAACCACTCCTTCAACAGCGGAGTTGAACGACTTAACCGATATACTTCCCAGTACGACTGAATACAGTGGGCAATGTCGGTAAAACCTAAACAGCTGTAGTGTCTGAAGAATGCAGATAAATTCATCGAAATTCAAACTTCTATGGGCGTTATTTTGCTTGTATGTACTGTTTAAAAATTAAAACCCCTACAAAACTGTGTCAGTTTTTTCAAGTTTAAATGATACGGCAGAACAGATACGACAGAATCTGATTTTAGCGGAAATCCGCGATTCTGGCCTTGGGGGTAAAGATATTTTTTACTAGCCGTTTTTTCCCCTTGGTATTAATATTGTATATCTAAATGGCCTCTTCGTAGCATTTATTGATACTTTTACTGCCATTTCATTGAATCATTTCGTCGTGGTGGACGTAACGATTTTGTGCCGAAAACTATAACAGCAAATAATCGTAAGAGAGAAATCTTCCTTCCATGATCATTGATACTGATCTATAATGATGATGATAATAATAATAATGGGTGGATACTCATCGAGCTCTAAGTGCTTAGAAAGTTAAGAACATCAAATAAAATAAAATAAAAATAAACTGGCATGAAATTAATGCTAGAGAGAACAATAAAAGACACAGCAAATGTGGCGCGCGCACACACACACACACACACACACACACACACACACACACACACACACACGCACGCACGCACGCACGCACGCACACACACACACACACACACACACACACACACACACACACACACACACACACACACACACACACACACACACACACACACACACACTGTGACAGAGTTCTATCGCCGAAAAGAAAAGAGAAGTCGATTGTATGGGTTTTCATAACGTTGTGAGGTATTGAGAGCGAGAGAGACAGAGAGGCAGAGACAGAGAACTAAACTGATAAATAGAGACAGAGACAGAGAGAGAAAATTAAACAGACAGACAGAGACAGAAGGGTTCTTACCTCTTTCTTATCCATAGTGTTTTTTTTTTTTTTCGTAATCCACTCAGACACGCGCGTGTTCAAGACAAAAAGAAGTAGCGCTCCAGTCCTCACTGATGTGCGCAGTCCAACTTCATGTCCACCACCGCGTGAGTTTCACCTGACGTCTCGATCTATGCCCCTGCCCGCTTAGTGAAACTAACCGTCAGTAATCCTTTTGTAATCACGTTAAGCACCAGCATTTGGAAGTCACGCTTTTTCAGTTTTGCACTCGAGAGCTGACCCAGATATTCCTCACTCTTAAGCAAAGAATTCTTGCAAATGAAAACGACAAACACACTTTATTACACGACTGAAAACGACGACAGATCTGGTCTGGTGCAAACAATTCTGAACTTACTAGCACACAGTCAGTCCAGCAAAACAAAACGAAAGAACGGCGACAAGAAATTGTCTTCAGCACCGAATTCGTCCATTATAAGACGCAACGACTCTTTATATCCACCACGCTATAAAAAGTCCTTGGTGGAACAGCAAACGGTCCAATGAGTGGCCGCTCGTCCTGAAACTGCGATCACAGCTGGCGGAAGGATACAAAAACTAGTCCGGGGCGCCGGAACAGAGAGAGGATTGCCGCCACCGAGCCGGCCGGCTGCCCAATCAGCCAATCTGAAAAAGAAAGCGCAATGTTTGCTTTTACTCTCAAGCTACACTAAGCCTCCCGCAAATCTTTCTCTCAGTGCCAAATGTTCCTAATTACTGCTATATCTTTCTGTGAGCAATCGGGTGCCACACGGTCTTCGAGAGCAGCATTTCAGAGCTGAGACCTTGAGGCACGATTCCTGCTGCGGGGTACCGCAGCTGCGATTAGAGACGGGATTAGGGCTCGCACCCGAATATCTCGCTTGATCCGGGTAGAAAACCACCCGTTTCTCGTCGCAGGTCCTTCACACTTGACAAAATATTAAGGGAAGGGATTGTAGCAAGGAAAACAATGCCGGTGTAAGAGGCAAGATGAGCGCTCCCCCACAGAGAAAGTAGGCCTAAGTCCTCCGGGCATTCACTGAAGTTTGGCGTGGACGCCCGGAATGATTCCAAGACAGGCTTTTTGTCTACTTAAACGGTTTAGTCGGTTTTGCTTGTGTGGAAATCAATTCTACTGGCGGGCAGATGAACAAACCATTAATTGCCACTGTTACGTGCGCAGAAAACCTGTGGCTAACTCTGGCAAAAATGCCCAGCGTAATTCTTGCGTTCGCCATAAAATGCCCTGGGATATCAATCTAAATATTGTTCACTATAAACAAAAATGACCCGGAACTGCTCTCCCCAAAAATATTCCATAAAAAATGCACTAGAACTACTCTCTAAAAATGTTTGCTAAAAAAGCCCTGGATTTGCTCTCTGAATACTGTTCGGTAAACATGCCTTGGACCTGTTTTCTAAACAGTATTCGCCGAAACGCCCTGGGATAGTTTCTGAAAAGTGTTCACTAAAAATGCCTTGGAACTGTGCTCTTAAACTTATTCGCCTAAGGTGCCCTGGAATTGCTCTCCAAAATTGTTCACTAAAGTGTCCTTAGATTGTCACTCCTGTGGGAAAAGGACCAAAGACTAGGAAAGGCTGAAAAGAGAAAATTAAAATTATTCGCCTCAGGTGCCCTGGAATTGCTCTCTAAAACTGTTCACTAAAATGCCCTAAGATTGTCACTCCTGTAGGAAGAGGACCAACGACTAGGAAAGGCTGAACAGAGAAAAGTAAAATTATTCGCCTAAAGTGCCCTGGAATTGCTCTCTAAAATTGTTCACTAAAATGCTCTAAGATTGTCACTCCTGTAGGAAGAAGACCAAAGACTAGGAAAGGCTGTACATGAACGCTTGTAATGCAGGTACGCAAGTGAGAGAGGCGCATAAGCAAATTAATGGTTCAACTGACTGATTAATCAATTAAATTAATAGATTGTTCAAAATATGCAAATCGGGAAGATCAAATACCGATCAATAAATAAAAATATTCAAGATCTAATCGATTATTAACTGGCACACTTGTGCGACCAAAAACATGTCAGTCTGAGCTTTGATCTTTCTTTTCGCGTTTGCAATCGTGCAGCAGTAACCACGGGCTGGCCTTTGTCCAGAACAAGAAAGAGTTAATCTGCTGTTGTGCACAACTGACACCTTCGCTGTAATCCCCTTCAGGGGCGCCGGAAGATGTTGGGGGGAGGGGGGCAGAATCTCGGAGGGGGGAACGTTGCCCGAAGAAAGTGAAAAGCGGGGGGGGGGGGGGGGGGGGGGAGGGGGGGGCGATCAAATGCTGCGTAGGCAAAAAACCTTTACAAACCAGGACGTTGCCCGAAAAAAGTGAAAAGCGGGGGGGGGGGGGGGGGGGGGGGCAATCAAAGGAGCGGACAGCCTTCGGTCCGCAAAAACAGAAGTTCTCTGTTGGGTGGGATGAGGGAGAGAGCACTAAGAGGGGTAGGGGGAGAGGTAGGGGAAGGGGGGGGCAAGACCATGGCTTTGCCCCCCCCCTCTTGTCATAGTCACCTGATTTTCCAGGGGGGACAAAAAGACACTCTTGCCCCCCCTGCTTGGGTACAGGGGGGGGCAGCTGCCCCCCCCCCCTGCCCCCCCCCCCCCCCCGGTTCCGGCGCCCCTGCCCTTACGAGATCAGAAACAGCACGGCAAAGCGGGTCTGCGTGTACTGGAGCACTCAACTGTCTCAGCTGTTTTTTCTCCGACCTTTGTCCTTCAGTTTGTTCACGGCGTGTGTTTCCGGTGCTACTCACTCCAAATAGTGGCACAGCTAGGACAGGGTGTTGTTGATGATGATGATGATGATGATGATGATAGCGCGGGGGAGCCGGGATAGCGAAATGGTAGAGCGTGTGTCGTGAGCTTAAGTCATTCCAAAATCATACCATTCACGTACGTCAGTCAGCGTCCAGTCCCATTGTGAAGGACGCTAAAATTTTCCGCATGAGGGAGCCAGGAGACTTTCCGCAACTCTGTACCATCGGGTTTCACTACGCTTATCCTCTGCAGTGGCCCGAAATCGGCTAACCGAGACCTGTGCCGAGACAAGTGATGCCTAAGAAGGAAAGAAAGAAGAAAAAAACTCATGCAGGCAATAATCTCTGAAACAGGCTGAAAATATACTGTACTGGTGAATGCGACAGAACTCACCGCTCCTGT
The DNA here is from genome assembly GCA_018292915.2 of Batillaria attramentaria. Classification (NCBI taxonomy): domain Eukaryota; kingdom Metazoa; phylum Mollusca; class Gastropoda; family Batillariidae; genus Batillaria; species Batillaria attramentaria. The sequence goes on along the minus strand of JACVVK020000313.1, from coordinate 185,388 downwards.
GCACACTGTGAACAACCACGTTGACCACAAAGTTGTTCAGAACTGTCCACTTTCCTTGTCACCGAGTATTTTTATTTTTTCCTTCTTAGGTATCGCTTGTCTCGGCGCAGGTCTCGGCTAGTGCAGAGGGTAAGCGTAGTGAAACCCGATGGGACAGAGTTGGGAGACTTTGTACATACGGCTAATGGAGGGTCACTTGACGTCTGCATGAAGCCGGCTTTGCCTGGTCCTTGAGTGCGTGCAAGGTGTCCAAAAATATTTACATGTCGGCAGAGTGGGAATGGTTAGTAACGTCGCCTGAATGGTTAGACCAATGACAATGTCACACAGGGTAGTGTTTTTAGTCCGAATAAACGGCCAACATGGCGTTTTCCGTGTTTCTCCTGTGACATACGGCTACAACACTCCTTTGCCCTAATTTTTCCGGATTTTTCCAGACCGTGTATTGAGTTGTTTTCAATGTTTGTTTGATGGAAACCATCTCCTGTGTGTCACTGGCCTTACTATCCAAAAAGTACTTTGTCTCTGAACACAAGTAATGTAACTCAGGGACCTTGTCTAAAATCAAAACTAGTGTGTTAACTTCTGAAATAAAATCCAGTAAACGCTGAGCATACGATTTGATATCCTACCACTACACCTCAGTCCTCCCCCCCCCCCCCCCCCCCTACTGTTTCTAATCTTAAACCGATCAGCCTAGGCTGAAAATGAAAAAAAAAGAAAAAAAAAGAAAAGAAAGAAGATAATTATACATAGTTTTTATAGAGCACTGCTCTCTAAGTACTGAGGACTCGCTGTGCTTAAGGCACACACACACACACACGCACACACGCACGCACGCACGCACGCGCACGCACGCACGCACGCACGCACGCGCGCGCACGCACGCGTTTTTCTTCTTTTTTTCCTCTCTCTCCCTCCCTTCCTTTTCTGCAAATCTCATCAGCACCACTACCCTTCCCCTCTCAATCCCCTATTTACCCCCCTCTCCCACCACACACACACACACACACACACACACACACACACACACACACACACACACACACACACACACACACACACACACGCCATCGCTGTTTTTTGTTGTTGTTGTTGGTGGTTTTTTTCTTTGTTTTTTGTTTTTGTTTTTTTGTTTCTCTCTCTGCCTCCCTCTTCTCCAAGTCTCATCGGCACCACGACCCTCCCCCCACTCAATCCCCTAACCCCCCCTCCCCCCCTCCCCCCGCCGGTCCCGATGCTCGCTACACTTTACCGATCTGCTCTTATAGTTATACACTACCGACCTGAACACACTAAAGAACAAACACGACACAGACCGAAATTGATTTCTGAAAAGGGTTAGCTGACTGAGGTCTTTGTGGACCGGCCACTTCAAATGTCACAAGCTTACATTGGAACCAAAACGCATGTTTGGCCTGTATTGATTAAACTTCAGCGGTAGGGACTGAATGTTACGGCCTGGTGACAAAATGGGGACAGCTGTGAAAATTCGTGAAACGTATTTCAGAGATTGGAACAAAAATAGGTACTGAGGTTTGTACTCGCAGACCTTCAAATTCTACGGCATATTTTAGTGAACATCCAACACAGGTAACTTATACTGAGTGCTATTAGCGTTTTGTTTGTTTGTTTGTTTGTGGGGGAGGAGGGGGGTCCCTTCCTAAGGCACTTGTTTCTGCCGCAGAACCCTTCTTATAGACTTTGCACGTGCCCCAGCGAGAGGCAGTCAGTGATTGGCTGAATTCTGTTGGCTCGGCACGTTAGACTGACAGGAGTGTAGTCGTCCATTGCAGTCAGCCGCAATACTCGGAGAGCGAATGGAAGCGTATCAAAATACAAGTCCGTGTGTTCATTATTCCTATTGGCCAGTGTTATTTTTGTCAGTCCCGCTGCCGTCAGCGAAGCGTGGCGCAATCTCGCCACATCGGCAGTCTATCAACTATATATCTGTAAATGTACGTAGTTTGGTTTCAGCAGGGCTCAGAAGTTACTGAGGTTCCTGGGAAGATCGAAGCACTTGAGTGAAACTATCATTCGCGAAAGATGACAAAATTTCAGGATTTCTGTCAATCCTTTTTTTCTGTTGAAAAATTGCACTATTTTTCCTGCAGGAAAACTACAGCTCTATTTTTTTTTAAGGTAAAAACGAAAAGGTGCTGACGGTTAAAAACTTAGAAGAACTCATTACTGAGTTTAAAATGATACAAAAAAAAGATGTCTGCTCACCGCTCCGTTACACAGACTCACGGAATCACAGACAGACGCTTGATTAAGCCTCGCACATTTAACGCAATAATGATAATAGGGTGGGTGGGGGGTGTTTGGGAGTTTAATGTCCTTTTCCATCACATACTGGTGATATCAAAGACGGGGCAACGATGAAAAAGCCAGCATAAATATTTGGCCCTCAGCCGGGACAATTATGATAATAATAATAATGACGATAATAATAATAATGATGATAATAATGATGATGATAATAACAATCATGATGATGATGATGATGATAATAATAATAATAATGCCGGCGTTTTACCCATTTGCAGGGCTCAATGCCAAGCGAACCAAACCCAGCACGCACTCTAACGTGAATCACACGCATTCACTCCGGCAAAATGAATAACATCTACCTAAAAACGAAACGAAACCACATGGAATCAAACCCAATAAAATACGAATGATATTTACCCCTTGGCAATCTCAGTATCCTTCGATGAACTAATCGACTCTGAATACGATAGCACCTGGTTTCGCTCGCACAGCTCCGCTCTTCGTGATACGGCTGTGAGAAGCCGCCAACACAGGCCCGCTCATTTAACTGTGGCGCCGAAAAACTAGCGGATCAATAACAGCTTGCATGTCGGTCGGGCGCGGCTTATTACCCGGGGTACTTCCATTCGCTGTGGCCACTGCCTCAAGCCACCACCCCACCCGCGACTACCATCAAAAAACGGTTTACTCCGGTACCTGTCTCGAAGGCACTCAAGGACACACTTGCTGACTGGGAATAATCCAAAGAGATGGTCGAGTGGTGTTAAATAACACGTTTCAAGCTGAACCCAAAATAAGCGGGAGTTACATGGGGCATTGTTTGTAAGGCTACTTACGGTGAGGGGAGACGCCTTTCTGTGGAAAACGCTGTCACCGGCTCAATCGAAGCGTGATCGATTGGGTGGGCTTTATATTCGAACCCTGAATGTGGGAACTGCTTTGATTCAAAATCGCCGTTGTGTTGTATGGAAGGATACTCAGCACACTTTGCATAAAGTCCTTTTCACCTGGGGGAAAAAGAAAAAAAAAGAAGACCTCACGGGTTTGACAAAGAATTGACGTAATGGATTCTGTGGGCCGAATTTAACGCGAAAGATATTGATTGCTTGTTTGATTGGGTGGGCATAGTGACTGACTGACTTCCGAGATCCTCATGAAATTTCTGGTACATGTACCATAATGCAAAACAAACCAATAAACTGTTATGATTGTAGATGCAGGGTGAGACAGACACTGAAAATGCCAAAGTAAAAATTGACAGGGACAACGGTAAGACAAGACAAGACAAGAGACAAAAACTGTATGTAATACCACTGAACATACCCTAATGGTTGACATGATTGTAAACGTCGGCTTAGGCAGAAACTGAAAATGCCAAAGAATAAGTTGAAAGGGAAAACGGTAAGACGAGAGACAAACAGAACAAGACAAGACGAGACAGAAACCACAAACTGTATGTGATGCCACTGAACAAACCCTGATAACTGTCATGATTGTAAACGTCGGCTTAGACAGAAACTGAAAATGCCAAAGAAAACGTTGAAAGGGACAACGGTGAGACGAGAGACAAACAGAACCAAGACAAGACAAGACAAGACATAAACAACAAACTGTAAGTAATGCCACTGAACAAACCCTAATAACTCTCATTCATAGGGTACATTTGTTCTTCAGAAATCGGAAACGGCGGGGGGGGGGAGGGGGGGGAACAACCCTTAACAACATCATCAACAACAAAAAGAAAACTGATGAACATTTAACAGCAACAACAAAACCACCACTCGCTACCACCACCACCACCACTTACATTCTCATGCGGAAAACTGAGGAACATGATCTTTTCTCTAGATGACCAGCTGCAGAACTCAGTGGCAAGTCACAGTCTCAGGGCTATCCTTCATGTATCACAAACAGCATTCTGCATCCGGCGTCGCGGGAGGAGCCGGGGTGGCCGACTGGTAGAGCGTTGGACTTCCAATGCTCGAGTCGTGAGTTCGAATACCGGCAGGGGCCAAATATTTGTGCTGGCTTTTTCATCGTTGCCCCGTCTTTGGTATCACCCGTATGTGGTGGAAAAGGACGTTAACTCCCCAAACACCCAGCCCGCATCCGGCGACGCTTATTGTTTCGTGACCAGATTGGCCAAAGCTATCCGAGGCAGGTTATGATACCGAACAGGACAACACTGAGCAGCAGCAGCAGCAGCAACAACTGAACTGAACAACAGCAAGGGCTGCAAGTACAACACCACCACTAGCCAAACACCAAAACCAACAGCAGAACCCCACAATCACCATCACCACAGAACTGAACAACTGAACTACGCTGACCCACACTACAACCACCACCACCACCGGTAAAAATCATAGGTATACTTATTCTCGTGCGGAAAACAGAATACTTCTGCTTTACAGGCTATATAATTAATTAGGAGATGTACGCGGCTTTGCCGAGTTGGGCAATGGGAGGTGATAAGAATTTGCGATCCTGCGAAGTCGCCGAACTGAACAAAGGAGTTACTTCCCGTGGACAAGTCAGCCGTGGGATTACAGTAAGTGCTTTGAAAATCAGTAGAAAAGGTGGATGATAACCTACTTTTGACGATTTTCCAAGATTTTTTTCCGCCAGATTCTTTCCGGGTTCCTCCCGCAGTACAGCCATCAATTTTGATCGCGATGCGAGAACTCTAAATTAGGTTTTATGGCGAACAGACAGACAGGGTGCGGGTGGGTGTTTGGGGGTTTAACGTCCTTTTCCACCACGGTTGGATGATATCAAAGACGGGGCAACGATGAAAAGGCCAGCACAAATATTTGGCCCCAGCCGGGGTACGAACTCACGACCCGAGCATTAGAAGTTCAACGCTCTACCATTCGGCCACCCCGGTTCCCCGCGAACAGACAGACAGACACTGTTCATTTACATATTTAGCTGGCAAGCTAGCAGAACTCCTCACAGTTATCCATAACATCATGTAATCAAACAGCACTTTGCGTCGTCACTAATTGTGTTCTGTTGTACGGGTGTCGGCGGCATCCTGTCCCAGTTGGTTTGTACCTCGCTACGGTCTTGTTTCCCTTTTTCTCGCACCGTTGCATTAGACTGACGCGTATTCAGACCGGCAAATGTCACCGCTGTATCGGTGGGGTCATGTATCGTCCGGTATTGTATAGAAAGTCAGTGTAGACGATCCGAAGTATCGATCTATGTGGGGTGAACGACTGACTAACGACGCGTCACTGAGTAGCCGGGACTGACTCTGACGACGGACTGAGAGGCTGCGACAGGCAGCGACGTAAGTGTTAGCGAGAAATGTTGTAACGTTCTGCCCGATTACCTGCGAAATTATATCCTCGTGAACCACTGACTGGAAGGGCAGGTGGATGCCCGGTGGAGGTCGGAGAGGGGGTTGGGGAGGCGGGTAGCGATTGGGGGGTGGATGTGGGGTTGGAGGGAAGGGGGTGTGCGGAGCCGCCGGCGGAGGGATGGGGGATACTGATGGACCCAGTTCAGTTGGGAGTCAGTGAACTACTGAGAAGGGGTGGGGTGGGTGTTTGGGGGTTTAACGTCCTTTTCCACCACATAGGGTGATATCAAAGACGGGGCAACGATGAAAAAGCCAGCACAAGCCAACGTGGACTAGAAGGACTGATTTCTGACGCAGGTGTCAATAACTGTAAGGCCTCGGTCACAACCGGCCGCACGATTTTTTTATGCTTGCGATCTCCACGAAATGTCTGCGGCCTGCGGCTTCTACGATCTGAAAAAAAAAAAAAAAAATTAAGGTTGCAAATCGTGCGTACGATATACGTGCGATGGCGTACGTTCCCCGCAAGTCTCGCACGGGTAACGTCTTGCGATTTCAGTTGGTTAAAAATCGTACGACGGCCGTACGGATCGTACGTTGTCCTCGCAGTTATCGTACGGAGGTCGTACGCCTTCGTACGACGTTCGTGCGATGTTGACGATGTTTGCACGGGCTATACGGGCGCCGCGCGTGCGCCGTACGGCTATCGTAAGTGCTCTGTACGCGTGGTGTGCGTCGGTCGTTCGACGGCCATGGCCGACGCGCGTTTTTCATGCATATAGGGACCAGCCTACATATATACATGTAGTTTGTTTATGGAAAGAAGACATCAGAGGATTTGGATATTATTAACAGAGAGTTTGACACTGAAATCTATGGACACGTACACAACTTGACAGACACTGACACAGCACTGCAACACTTCTACATTGCACACCAACATCCCCCGGGCCCGCGCCTGGTCTTGCGTCAGCCTTGTGGAGCACTCACGGAGCACGTGCGTGCATCGTGGGAACATCGTACTACCGACTTGCGGTCTGTGATCACGTGCGGCCATCGTGCGGTCCTCGTGGGAAGCACGCAAGACAACCGTGCGTCACTTGTGCGTTCATGGTGCGGCCGCCGTGCGGCCATCGTGACCTATTTTTCTCGACCCGAGAGGTCAAAGTCGTACGATGCACTTGCGGCAATCGTGTGTTGGCCGTACAGTGGCCGTGCGGCCAACGCAAGTGTGTAAAAAATCGCAGGTGATCGTAGAGTTTGTTGATTATGTCGAAAACCGGCCGCAGCGCTCTGCGGCCTCCTTGCGACCTGGAAATTTCGCAGGACGCCCGTGGGCCGTTCGCAAGATTTGCCACGATTTTTGGCCGTAGACCCGCCGTAGGAGCCCGTACGGCCGGTTGTGACCGTAGCTATAGCCAGATATACTCAAGGCTCCTCGGCTCGCCTTTGTGACTGAGACCCAAGCAGAGAACCTCTGACGTTGCCCAAAGCAAAGCAAACAGCCCACATCCGCCCCAAAGACACTCGCCCAGCCAAGCAGCCAAAGACATGCCAGGAACAACTTGTCCTTAAGGACTAAAAGCCATAGGACGTAAAGCAAGCTAATGATGATCGCCTTTGTGACTATGTCGGGGCACTTTTAGCCTCAAGCTGCATTGACCCGGCCGCCTTGCGGGCAGGCACTGCATCCCCGCAGTAAGTTCAGCCTGTGCTGCAGTTCAAGTTCAAGTTGTTAGTCTAATGTGCCGGCCAGTCGGCAATGCCGGTCGCCGAGGGGTCAGTGGGGGTGCTCAAAGCGAACTGAACTGGCTGACTCGGATGGTTGCCGCCGGCTCAAACTGGTGACAATCGGTGTCACCAAGTTATCAGTTCAAGTTTACTGAGACTTAGTCTCAGTAAACTTGAACTGATAACTTGGTGACACCGATGGTCACTATAACCATGCAAAAACTAGGCCTAGCCCGGCGGCCTTTGCCACCGTGTATAACCACTGACAGCGCATGTTGTCATATGAAAGCTTCGACCATCATTACATCACTGTAACTCGTCATAGTTTTAGTCCAACTGATTTACGATACATAATTATCTCCCATATGCTTAAGATCAGTGTCAGCTTTTAACTTTTGCCGATTGATGTCCATGGAAATGCCGGTTTCAGCTGAGCCGGAGTGACTCAGTGACCTTTCTGAAGGCTGACTCTAAACAAACTGAATAGTGTGCAGAAGGAAACTTTAGCAACTGACTAAGAAGACAAGTCAGCGACCAATCTGACTTGGATTGTCTTTGGGAGTCAGTGCCGCAGTTTCGCTCCAGAAAACGACACTGCACCAATGAGCCGGGATGATTTCAGTTACCGACTATAAATATCACGGTAGTCAGTCAGTCAGTGCCAACTGAAACTTGACGAATGCCGATCTGGCAATAGATTCTGACTATTCTCTCGGATGAATTTAATTCTGGTGTTTTATTTCTTTTTTTCTTCATTGTTGTTGTTTTCTGTTTCCGACTTCGTTGTTGCCAGTTTCGTCACTGAGTCGGTGTCACTGCCGGACTGACCGGCTCAGCGGGCCTTTCCGGCGTAGTAAACAGTCGCTGACCGGCGGATGCCGCCATTCTCCGGCATATCATTGGTCTGCTTGTTACCAGAAGAATGTAGGATTCTTTGAAGATTACAGCAATTTTTCTGAGACAAGTCTGACCAGCTGATCAATAGTCAGTTTTGGGGCGGGGCAGCCGGGTTGCACAGAAATTGTACCATGAGCCATAGGGGAAGCAAACATTGGAATTTCAGTTATTTCCCTTAGACTATTTTTGCGGGTTATCAGCTTTCTAATACACCATGCAGCATCAGTTGGGGATGTAGCTCAGTGGTAGAGCGTTCGCTTTGCATGTGAAAGGCCCCGGGTTCGATCCCCGGCATCTCCACTTTTTTTTTCTCTCTCTTTTTCTTCCACCAAACAGCCTGTTTTGTTTTAGTTACATCTCCCATGTTCATGTTAGAAATGTCAGGGTTTTTCATAGATTTTTTCTTTCTGACTGGAAGAGTGCGTCAGTATCAGTTACTTTTTTTACGCCGATGAATCGTTAAGTCACCTGCTCATCTACCAGACAGATTCATCTTTCTGGGCATCTTTCTTTGAATGGCACAGGCGGGCTCAGTTCACAGAATTTTAAACTACGTTTTTTTGTCCAAACCTGAAACAAATTATTCGCATTATTTCCGATGCTACGTTTTGCTTTTCTAAGAGGGAATTCCACAGCTCACGTGACCTTCTATTTATGTTGATATTGTTCCCGCCAGGTGTATTTCGCGTGGACCATAAATAATCTACAGCGCACATACAATTTTTCAGGTGAGCAAATTGTTTAGCAAATGTATCTGCTTAATATTCATTCAGTTAAATAGTTCTCATTCGTGTAATAGCTGCATATTCCTTGGGAAACACCAAGCCTCTGGCCGAGTGCATGGTGTCAAAATGGCGTCCATCTGCTTCGCTTGATGCCAAGACAGAATGGTCTAGTATTGTAACTGCCATAAATTTACTTGTGCATCGTTTGAATATAGTCAGACACTGCCGTAAGTCTAAACCCAGTTTCTTTTAGCTGCAGTATCTCCTCAAACTTTGTCAACCGGGTTTGAAGTCGAAATTGTATTCATTTCGCCTCTGTTGCTTCTAGTTCTACCGGCACTTTGACACAAAGCGTTCTGATTATTTATATTGAACAGTAAACTGTTCTTGTACCTTTTTTTTTTTTTAAATCGAAGATGATTTGTTGCTTTTAAGTTGTATGAATTATATATGATTTGTTTTCTGCTTTGTCCTGATTAGTTTTTTTCCTGCTTTGGAGTTTGGGTAAAGTTCATCAACTGAGCAAGCATGCCAGCTCCCAAACGCCGTGGTGGGAAGGATGTCGCAGCTGCTGCTCAGGCTGCAGAACCAGGATCTGACCTAGAGCCACCATCAGAAAATCCTGTGTAAGCGGTTACTCTTTCTTACAAGAAAATTGTATTTTTGAAGGCAAGCAAGGTCCTTCCTGATTGAGGAGACAAGTTAGCATGATCAATACATTGTCACTATGTCAGACTCTAGTCTCGTGTACTTCTTCACATCAGTGTTCCTGGGGTGCTGCGGGGCAGTAATCAGATCCTAGCACGTTCCAATCTGTGTGACTATCCCCTGCAATATTAATATTATATGGCCAAAAACATGCCAAATGCTCGACACTGCTCTTCAGGTAAAGCTAGGGTACTGCGCCGTACAGACAAGATTCAGCTCCAAAAGAAATTTAGTTTTTCCTTGTGGCATTTGTGTGCGGAATGGATTTTTTTTAACAACAACAGATGCCCTCGGGCCATCACAGGAGATTAGGATGTTGCATTTGACATTTTCATTGAAGACATGCTTCCCGTTATGCCTCTGTGTGATTTTGGCAGCAGAACGAACCTTTACTGAGCCGTATCGTGACGGATGGTTTTGCGTCACAAGGATATTGTCACGCTGTATGTCTCACCTCAAGGTCGACCGAAACGGTTGCAAATCCAATAGCTTTTACTAGTTTTAGTTTTCAGGCAGAGTCCCGACCAGTAGATCGTGATGGTGGTTTAGTGCACCTCAGTTGTCCTGGCCATCCTCAGAACTCAAGTGCTGACAGTCAGCATATCCAGCGTTTTAGTAACAACCTTTTTGTTTTGGTCTGTCAGCTCGCAACAGGGATCTAGACTCAAGCATTTGCGTGTATTACCGTACTTTGGGCTATCTGGTGAGCCTCAAACAGTGAAACACAGTAACAGCTAAACAAGGAATCCTGTGCATTTTGTTTTCACCGAATTCTGTAGTACAATATGGTTTTATGCAAACTGCAAAATTGCTAGGTCATCAAGGTCTAAAGCAGCAATTTCTGAACCACTCATGGTAAGTCTAGCATCTGGGCAAAGAGTTTGTGTGTATCTCAATGTTTGACTGGCAACAAAATAAGGCATGCAAAACTTTTGCCTCTCAGTAAATGAGTATAGTCATGTATACATGTTCACACATTTTAAAAAAATTCAATGTTGATTTTAATCCTTGAGCTTTTTTTTTTTTTTCCCTACAGCCCGGATGCGGAATCAGACAGCGACTTTGATGAAGCAAAAGTTGTCGGCAAAAAGAGAAAGAAGAAGGATGATGCACCGGTAAGACTATATTTTATATTGTCGTTATTGTGAATTCAACCCATTCAACAGTACTAACACGTTCTGTCATTTGTCTCACTCTGCAGGTGGTTGTGGATGACTAGTTGTTTATGATTATATTATCTGGTTTATACTAACTTAGTCTTACTAAGACAGGGGCAGTCAGTGTGTTTGAACATGACAGGAAAACCAGATGCTTGGTTTAAAATTTTCCTCCATTTGGAGGATTTCCTCCGTTGGCTAGAAATTGTCCTTAAAAAAGAGAGAAAAAAAAAAAAGCGATTCCTCCTCTGAAGTTCTTAAGATTATGCCCAAAATGCACCCCAGCCATGCACAGATGTGTATACATAATAGACTAATTATAATAGAGGTAGTGCCGGCCCCAGTAGTGTAGTGGTTAGCACTTCGGACTATGGACCGGGAGACCCGGGTTCGAGTCCCAGCCGAGGCAAGCGGGATTTTTCCTACCTAGGTCGGCTCCTACCCAGAGCGGGTGTGCTATGGGCCCAGTGGGGAGGCTGTTGCCACATAGCCGAGTTTCAGCCACTTCACGGGTGCGACTTTAGGGGTGCTTCCCTTGGTATGACATGTCTTCTCATGTGGATGATTACATGGCCGGCACCGCAGGTTAACGCCGGTGTACTTATGATATTAAGCGTGGAATGAGGCCCTGTCACGGCCAGCACCGCAGGTGCCGTAGTTCCCGGGCCTGGTTAATGCTGGGATATTTATGACAGGAAGCGTGGAATGCGGCCCTGTCCCGCAGTCCCAAACCACACGGACCTCCATAGCATCATCTTACCATCATCCTCATCTCCATCATCAGGCATAAAAAAAAATTGCCCCAGCTTCCGAGCCCTCAGTGGATTTCACCCATTACCAGGGAGGAACACCGCTGGATCTGGTAAAGAGTTGTGGCAGCCAAAAAAAAAAAAAAGGCTTTGTTAAGAGGTAGGAGAATGGAGGCAAATGTGTTGTTTGATACAAAATTACAATGTGTACGTTGTAATTCTGGTGAAACTTTTTTTGTCCAGGCTGCCAAACGTAAGAAGGGTGAAACAGGTGCAGCAGCTCGCCGGAAAGCCCAAGAAGACGACAGAAGCGATGGCAGTCTTTTTGAAATTGTCAAAGCTGGCAAAGCATCTCTGCAGGTACTGTACCTTATGCTGCTTTTTGTGTGTGCGTGGGGGTGTGTGTGTGTGTGTTTTTTCCATTTTATGCAGCTTGGCCCTTTCTGTTTCTTTTATTTGTTTTTATTCTTTCACTCTATTTTTCCTATCCTTTTCTCCAACCAAGTGCTGTGCACACTTAGTGTGGAGCTATGCACTAAATACAAAGTTTTTTTTTATCATCATTGTAATCTTGTGTGTATGCACTATGATACTTGACTATGCGTGCTAGTTTTTGCAGTATCAACATGTGTTGCCCCATCAACCATGCCAAAATGCACCAAACTGCACAGATTTTGATATATATATAACTAAAAAGAAAAAACACTGGAGCATGTCCCCAGACACCCCTAGCAATAGTAGCATAACATAGCATGACTTGCAGACACACACTCATGGCTTCGCCACTTCGTCACTAAATGCTACACACATCTCCTCCGTTTGGATCATGGACTGTCTTAAGCCCTGACTAACAGTAACACACATGTATACATGTATTCGTCTTATTCTGCAGGGTGTTGTGGATGACTGGATTGAAGGCTACAAACTTGACCGCAACGCTGCCCTCCTGGAGCTTATTCAGTTCTTCATACAGTGCTCTGGCTGTCGGGGTCAGATAACACCGTACATGTACGCCAACATGGAGCATGCAGAGATCATTCGCAAGATGACAGAGGAATTTGACGAGGTAGGTCGCAGCTTGGTCGTTATGTAATGTTGAGTCAGTTTGATTGATCTTAAAGGCCCAACCTTCATGATTTTTATGCTCACAGATCATTCTGAGCTGTTTCGTGATGTCTAGCATCACACAACTTAGATACCCGTGCAGTGACAGCATCTCAGATGCTGGCACTGAGCCAACAGAATTTACCCAGTGGCGTGGCTAACACACTTAGCGAGAGTGTTATAGGAACACCAACTGCTCAGTTGTAGAATTTGAATGTTCGACCACTCGCGCAAAGTGTAAACAACATTGTATCGATCTTTACTGTTATATAGGCTAATCCAGACAGAGTATTTTGAGCGTGCAACCGCAAAATTCCCCTTCTCACAAATGGAAACCACTGTCAAAATACAAACAGCGTGTCAAAGACTCAAAGACACACATGACACACACGCACGCACACACACACACACACACACACACACACACACACACACACACACACACACACACACACACACTCTCTCGCTCTCTTCCCCATGCCAATATGTCATACCTTAACAAGTGATTTCCTGCATCACAGGAAAGTGGTGACTACCCCCTCATCATGTCGGGCCCAGTGTGGAAGAAATTCCGGTCCAACTTCTGCGACTTTGTGCAAGTTCTGGTGAGACAGTGCCAGTACAGCATCATCTACGACCAGTACATGATGGACAACGTCATCTCCCTGCTCACTGGACTCACAGACTCCCAGGTTCGAGCCTTCAGGCACACCAGCACTCTAGCAGGTATGAAAGGTTTTGCCATTTTCATGTTTGTCATTCTGTATCTGTTTAATTGCACTGTGATCGCAGAATTGTCAGTTTAACCATCATCTCTAAATCTGTGTAGTTTTGTTCGTTGAGAGTTGATCTTTTTCAAGAACACTTCGCTGTTGGACTGGGAATTGGAATGTGAGCTTCATTACAGAGTTGCAGGAGAGAAAATGTGTTTTCTTCTGGAACATTCTCACGCCCAAATCCCACAGTGATAATGAAATTAAATTCGTTAACCCTAGAAGGGTTGCTTCTTGCACAGTTCAGTTTGACATGATACAGATCTGACACACAGTTCAGTTTGACATTATACATCATGAGCACATCAGTATATATTTGGACACATTGGTATTCAGCTCTCAACCTGGCTTTCAGCAATGAAGTTAATGACGGCTCTGGTGGATGTGGCCTTGAACTTGAGCATCAACCTCGACAACACGCAGCGGCAGTATGACGCCGAGCGAGCCAAGCAACAAAATAAGCGAGCTGGCGACAGACTGGAACTGCTGATGACAAAACGACAAGAGGTTAGCATACCTACATTGCTAGTACAAGACGTGTCCCCAAGATGTTTTTTAAAATCAAGTAAAAACAGAAACTGCTGTGATGGGGGGTGGGGGGGGGGGTGTCAGCAGAAAGAATAGTCTGTAAAGGAAGGAAAGAACCTGATTGGGGTACTAGACAAGCTAAGTGCTGTTCTTTGTGTTTTGGGGGGGGGGGTGTATTTTTCTGTCTCTGTGATGACGTTTGCTGCTTGCTATTTCTTTCAAAACAAAATTTAAAGTTGAACATTTCCTCTCCTTGCCAACAGCTTGAGGAAAACCAAGCAGAGATCCGCAACATGTTGACGTACATCTTCAAAGGTGTCTTTGTCCATCGCTACAGGTAAGGAAACTCATGTGACTTTTTATAATGCTCCTAAGTGAAAGGAAATTGCGTGGTTCTGTACGGCTCATGATTCTAAATGTCCATTGTCCATCGCTTTTCAGCTGATTTTGTGTGTAGTCGAGGGGAAGGAGCAGTTTGGCTTATCAAAGACATGCTTTCCTGACGGTGTATTAACAGGGCAAGATGGGTCTGTCAAAAGTAGGTTGTTACAAGCTCTTGTCACTAATGTCAGTGATTGTACACTGTGTACATGTACTGTCATGCTTCATGTTTTCAGAGACACACAGCCTGAAATCCGGTCCATCTGCATGGCGGAGATTGGTGTTTGGATGAAGAAGTACCCAAACATGTTCCTCGATGACAGTTACCTCAAATATGTCGGCTGGACACTTTATGATAAGGTCTGTGTGTGACCAGTGTTCCCTTTGAAGTTCGATTAGAAAATGCAATGGTCCTTGGGACCCTCTCTCCATATTTTTGAGGGTCCTGTTGTAAATTTTGAGGCCCCATGATCTCAAAGTCAAAACCATTTGTTGTTGTTTACAAAAGCGTTCAAGTAGGAGAGATGTTTCTGCATTGTAGCGTATCAGCCATAGTGAATCAGCAAGGCGAGGAACCCGCAGCTTACCAAATGGCACATTTTGTGAGACCTAAAACGTGCATCCCCTGTGATGCGCTGTTCTCAGATTTCTGCGTCAGTTTAGAGTTCTGTGTGTACAAATATGCACACCTGTGTGTAATCGGGAACGCTGTGTGACTGCCGTATAAAGATAAGAGTTATAAAGATACTGTTGTCATGACTTGCAATAAAACTAAACAACAAAACTGCACAGCTATTGTTGAATATATAACTTTGACATCAGAATAACTGAAATCTGCAGGTTAGAAAATGAAAGTGAACAAGCGTTTCTTTCGCTATCTTGTATGCTAGTACCTGTTTGCGAATTTTTCTTGTTGAAAAGTTGAAAACCAAAGTTTGCATGTGATGTGTCAGACAGGTCACAGAAGTGCGTGCCTTGCTGGTTGCATTTGAGTAAATTTTGACAGCTGCGGCAGTTGATCAGACTTTAAGGAGAAGCTAGGTAGATTCCAAAGAATCAGATGCTAGAATTCCAACCCTGCCCTTTTATTTGACAGGTGGGCGATGTGAGGAACTGTTGCCTGAAAACGCTGGCGCCGCTACATGAGTCTCAAGATCTCTCTGGCAAACTGGAACTCTTCACAAACAGATTCAAGGTAACCACCTTGCTTTATCTCTGCTTGTCAGTCATGTACGTGGTCTAGTTGCACTTACCATGCAGAAGTACAGTGTGGGTTTTGAAATAATTGCATGTTTAGTGGAACAGGAGTGTGTTTCAGGCGAATTTTTATTTTTTTTTTAAACTTACACTCTAAATGCATTTGGACTTATCTGGGTTTGGATCCTTTTGTAAACAAAAAGAATTAAAAAAAATAAAGAAACTACATATTTGCGCAAGCTACTTAAAGGTTATTTTCATGGATTTTCCTCTTTTGTAATACTATTGTAGTAATTTCGGTATGTGTTTGAACAGGACCGGATTGTGGAAATGACTCTGGACAAGGAATATGATGTGGCTGTCCAAGCCATCAAGCTGGTCATCAATGTTCTCAAGAACAGTGACCATGTTCTGACCGACAAGGACTGTGAGAACGTGTACGAGCTGGTCTACTCCTCTCACCGCCAGGTGGCGCAAGCAGCAGGCGAGTTCCTGAACACAAAGCTTTTCCAGCGAGATGACGAAGCCACCAAACACCTCAAGTCGGCCAAAGGGAAAAAGCGGAGTCCCAACACCCCACTCATTCGCGATCTTGTGCAGTTCTTCATTGAGAGTGAGGTATGTTGGTGAAATGCAAATGAGCTAAATTGGGGGGGTGGGGGGGGGGGTGGTGTCATTTTCTCACATGCAAGGGGAAGTGATAAAAGTTCAGGTCTTCAAGAGAACTGTCATCAGTGTAGTTCTGCTTGTTGGTCATCTGTTTTTCATTCCATTACCTATCCTGCATGAAGCAGGCTTGCTAATATTCAAACTTGGTATGCATGCTTGTGTACATGAAGCAACCAGCAAGACTGTCACAATGTACAGAGGTCTGTACTTGATATTTTCACTGTTTGGAAATATCTCTAAATAGATCTTTTCCCACCGGTGGACTCAAACCAAGTATACCGTAATGACCTTAATTTTTCAACTCGCCCTTTTTTTTTTTCTTTTTTTTTTTAAAACTAATTTTTCCAGATTTTGCACAGTGGTTGAAAAGTAAGGACGGTTGAAAAGTTACGTCATTACGGTAGATCAGTATGTGTATGCAGATGCCTTCACCCATAGGCCAACTCCGTATGTTTTCCCCTTTGCCATATATGCAGATAATTTGATATAGCTTGAAATTTTCATTAGCTGATGAATGGTGATATTATTGTTCTCTTCAGCTCCATGAGCATGCAGCATATCTGGTGGACAGCCTGTGGGATATCAACGAGATGATGAAAGACTGGGAGTGTATGACAGACTTGCTGCTAGAGGAACCAGGGCGTGGAGAAGAACGTGAGTACATTTGGGTTCTTTATGATGCTTCTAAACAAACTATACACCAACACAATGCATTCAGTGTAAGATATGTGGGTACCTCTTCCCTTGCCAGTGGTCCACTTCTTCTTCTTCTCTTTTGTGGTCAGTTTGACTGGTTGTGTCAGATCTGTAGCTCAGCGGCCATGAGAAATCCCACGGTCTTGTCCAGGTCATGACGGCCACCCCAAAGCTGCACCCATAGCTTTGCGTCCTCTGGCCAGGTTTGATGTTGTAAATCATCATGGGCAGGGCAGTACTGAAGGGTGTGTTCTGGGGTGTGGGATCCATATGGACATTCTTCAGTGTGGGCAATCTTGAGTTGGTTGAGGTGGCTCAGTAGTCCGCAATGGCCGATGCTCAGTCTGAAGATTGTCTGCTGGTGCCTCTGGAGCTGGTGGATCGGGTCAACACCACTGTCTGCACCCAGCCTTCTCTCTCACTGGGACTGGGACTGCCGGCGGTCATCAATATTTGTCTTCCCTCCAAAAAGTGTATGGGCAGTGGGAAGAGAATCACAAAGAGTAGGTAATCCCTGTGCTCTGCATAAATGCACGTACTGTTAAGAAGACAGTAACCTCAGAGGTTCATTTAATTTTTCTTTTTTCCAGCCCTGGATGACAGGCAGGAGACCAGCCTGATTGAAATCACCGTCTGCTGTGTCAAGCAGGCAGCCACTGGCGAGTCCCCTGTCGGGCGTGGACCAAACAGAAAGGTATTTGTCTACATATGGACCCACTAGTAAAAGTACGAATTGGTTTTTTTTATCACTGATAGCTCTTGTCTGACATTTGTGATAGGCTGCAGGCAGCAGAGTGTGACGTTTTTGTTTTGATGTTGTTTTGCAGCTAACGGCCAAAGAGGCAAAGCAGGTGTCGGAAGACAAGACCAAACTGACAGAACACTTCATAGTGACATTGCCCCAGCTCTTGCTCAAGGTGGGTGTGCCTGTGTTTCTCCTACGGATAGACCAGATGATATGATACTATAGGAGTTCCCCTAATACCCTCACGACTTCAGTCAGTAGAGATGGAAGGTGTAACTATTGTGACCAAATACTGGTAGAGAAATTGAAGTGAATTTTGATAGTGGTGGCATTGAAGTGAATTTTGATAATGGTGGCATTTCACCTGCTATGTGGTGGAAAAGGACGTTAAACCTCCAAACACCCACCCCACCCTTAACACTCACCTGTCGTTTTCACGTTGTGAAATTCGGGCCGTCACTACTGTTAATCTCCCACCCCCACCCCGTCCTTGTTTTTCTTCCTTTTCAAACTTGTTCTAAAAACATTCAATAGATTAAGTGATACAGTGTAGGACGCCCTTTAGATGTCAGCAAACTGGTGCATTGTTCATTGTTTGCTTACTGTTCAGATCAGTCTAAATGTATACTGCCAAGTCCAGAAAATGAAACTGTTCTAAAGGTGGTGTTTGTTGTTGTTTTTGTTTTTAACTTTTAAAAAATATTTTCAGTATCTGATGGACCCAGAAAAAGTTGCCAACCTGCTCCAGATACCACAGTACTTTGATCTCGACATCTACACTTCTAGCCGGCAAGAAAAGGTACACATTGGATGAGGTCTTTTTTTTGTGTAACCTTGACATGTTTTCCCCCTATTGAACAGTGCAGTTTTCTTATTCTCAGTCTTATCTTAATTCAAGATCAGAATCAGTATATTTTGTTGTCTTTGTGTAAACTTAAGTTTTAAAAAAAATGTGTAGTATGTTACAGTATTTCCCTTCTTTTTTTTTTAGAACCTGGAGGCATTGCTTCGATACCTGCATGAAATCGTGGAGAAGCACACAGATGCAGAGGTAAAGTGCCATTTACTTGAAGCAGACACCAGCCATACACACACACACACACACACACACACACACACACACACACACACACACACACAGACCAGAAATAATCTACCTTCCCAACCCAAATTTTTAACCACAAAATCTAACACTTTTCTCTGTTTTCTGTTAAACCAGAAACCTTTGAATTATACATTGTTTATGTTCTCTATCTAGGTCCTGGAGGCGTGCTCCAAATGTTTTGAGAGTCTGTGCAGCGAAGAGTATGCTATCGCTGGCAAGTGTGATGTGGCTCGCAAAACCCTGATCGACACACTCGTCGTCAAGTTCCATGAATCTGTGCAGGAATTCTTTGCAGAGGTGAGTCTGGTAAAACTCTCTGTACTTGGCTGCTGCTGCTTCATTGTTTTAAACGTGCATGTAATTGTTTTTCTTGGGAAAGTTGGATTTCTTCCCCAGGAAAAGTGCAGGGGGAGGAAAAGCAGGGTACCTGGAGGTAAATCCCCTGATGAGGGTGGGTGGGTGTTTGGGAGTTTAACGCCTTTTCCACCATGTATGGGTGATATCAAAAACAGCGCAACAAGAAAAAAGCCAGCACAAATATTTGGCCTACGCGGGGATTCGAACTCGTGACACGAGCATTGAAAATCCAACGCTCTACCATTCGGCTATCCTGTACGAGAGGTCAGGTTTGAGTCTCACTTGGGGCGAAGAATTTTTTCTTCTCGTACGTGGCACCGTTCATACACAGATATTATTATTATAAGTGTCAGTGAGTGCGTTTGTACGTGTATCATTGTATATGTTTGCAGGGAGAGCAGCCAGATGACGAGGAGGTGTTTGCACTGCTTGCCAGCCTCAAGCGCATCTATGCTTTCTATTGGTAAGTCTGTCTGTTTGCGTTGGCCTTAAGCTCACCCCCCCAAAAAAACTTACAGAGCACAAAAGATTGAGCCACGTAGCACAGTTTAAAAATAGACTAACTTTGTTAGTGTGTGGGGTTGGAGAGAGTAAGAGAATTTTTTTTTTTTTTTTTTTTTAAACATCCTTGGAAAGGTTGGGAAAATCCAGACTGAATGCACTCAGCTGTTTGTGGTATTCTTGGGCAAGATTAGTTTTGTGGTGTAATTTGGCTAGTAACATATTTTGCCAATGTCCAGTCTGATGGTGGGTGTGGTTTTTGCAGCTGCCATGACCTGACCAACTGGGAGCTGTGGGAGGAACTGTTCCACATCATCAAGATGGCCAATGAGGGAGCCAACATCTCTGAAGATGTAAGTCTTCATTTGCAGCACTATCACAGACCGAAACACACCGGCGTGAGATTAGATTTGAAGAGAATGCTGTCCTTATTTTGAGCGTGGACGAAGTCAGCAGCGTCTTTCCGGTTAAAACATGTTCACTGTTATGTATGTTTTATCATTGAGAGTGAGTTCTTTCCAACTTTATTTCATTTCTTTTTTTTTTTTCCTCGTATTTACAGATTGTGTGCAAGGCAGTTTCATCTTGCTCCATGGCCATTCTCTGGTACCTCAACCGCTTGAATGAAGACAATCCTGATAAGGTAAGATAGATACTGTCTGGTGAAGACTCTCTTAATCCTTTGCAAGGAGAATTCAAAAGGCTGAGAGAGGGGTGGAAGGGTTATCACTACTCATCCTTTAATCCGTACTAGACAGGATACACGTACAGGTTCTGTAGGACACCCACCATTTTCCCCACACAATTTCAGTCAAAATGCTCGCCTTGTCTTCAGTTTGTTTCTGCCGTAGAAGTTCAGATTCCACAGTTTGGTAAAAAGTACCACTAAAACATACCCGGTTGCGTTAGGGAAATGTCAGACTGTCCTGACAATAATTTTTTTTTTTCTATTGGAGCATTTTGTCATTTAAAAGTAGGTTGTTGGGTTGAATAATGATGATTATTATAGCGATAATGACTTGTAGGTTGTTGGTTCTGCAATGATGATTATGACGACTGTAAACAGGACCAGATGAAGCTTTTGAAGCGACGGCTGGACAGTCTGATGAAACACTGTCATGACCTGCTGTTCCATCAGCGAGAGAAGGTCGGAGAGGAGGTGAGACAACGCTGTGTTACGCTTTTTCCCTTGAAGTTTACCATGTAGTTTTTATTTGTTTCCCTCTGATAGTTCAGGAACGTGAGTGTAAAATTCTTGTGAAAAAGTCATAAGTTGATTCCTGCTAAAGTCTGCCCCACCAGCTGAAAATCTTACCAGTATCATGAGGGCTAAACATCTTCCATCTTTTGGCGGATTTCCACCTTTGGCTAAAAATTATCCTCACCCTAAAAAATGTGTTTCCTTCTCTGAAGCACTTAAGTTAAAACCACACAAGAACTGCAGATTTTAATTCTAAAACTTTCCCTCCAGAATTGGTGTTTCCAGCACTTAAAATCCTGCCAAAATGCACTAACTTGCACAGATTCTAGTCTAATTAAAAAAAAAAATAAAAAAAAATCTGGGGGATCCTGTCCCCATACAACCCCTTGCATTACAGCAGACGTGCACTTATAGCTTTGCTGCTTTGTCACTAAATGCTGTACACTTGTCCTCCTTTTGGACCATGGACAGTTTTAAGCTCTGTATTGTGAATGACAGTAATGATACATAGTTTTAGTGAAGTGCTGCTCTTACATAAGAGGACTGATTGCGCTAATGCCATACCTGCATTTGTACGTTGACCTTCGATAGGCACATTAAGCGCCTACAGCGGAGGCTATATATAATAATATAGGCTTCAGTGATCGTCAAATGTGTCAGGGCTATGGTAGCCATTCGGGCTACCGCACTGAACAAAACTGGTAGCCCGAAAAAAATTCTGGAAGCCGGAGTGGCTGCCAGCTTCTGATTCATCTCAGAATTCCTGCTCGCCATTTGGGCTACCGCTACCGGAGCTTTCACTCGCCCGACGGTAAATTTGGTAGCGAAAGCAAGCGGGCGAGCGCATTTGACAATCGCTGGGCTTCTGGCCTTTTGCCACCACCTGAATACTTGTTTTGTGTAAACTGGCCAGTGGAATAAAGCCATGTTTAAATCGAGCGCCTAGCGCTCTTCAGAAAAGTCGCTCTAGAAATCGTCATTATTATTTTTATTGGCTCCCTTGTGTAACAATGGGAGTCTATGTATTAACCCTCCGTCGTCTGTCTGTCTGTCTGTCTGTCTGTCTGTCTGTCTGTCTGTCTGTGTGTGTGTGTGTGTGTGTGTGTGTGTGTGTGTCCAGAAAACTTTAATGTTGTCAATTTCTCGGAATCTACAAACAGCAGAGGCACCAAACTTGGCATGCTGATAGACAACCACAAGACCTTTCAAAATATATCAAAGGTCAAAGCCATACAAACTGTTTCGGTGAAAATTGTAATATTGCCAGGGACTCAGAGCGCCAGAGACACTTTACTTGGCATGATCATGTGAATGATCTTGACCTGTGTCACAAGGGAGCCATGGAGGCTACTGCCTCTCTAGTTGAATATCAGGAGAGGATGGCAGTATTACAAAAAAATGTGACTAGTACTAGTAGTAGTGGTATGGTGTTCTGGTATATCGGAGATCAGCTATGGAATTCGTTCACTGGCTCTTGGTGGGACTAAATCTTGCAGCATGACACAGTATAACTCTTAAAGATAGTCTGAATATTTCTGTCTTCTGTTTGCTACTTGTACATCGTTCACTGGCTCTTGGTGGGACTAAATCTTGCAGCATGACACAGTATAACTCTTAAAGATAGTCTGAATATTTCTGTCTTCTGTTTGCTACTTGTACATCGTTCACTGGCTCTTGGTGGGACTAAATCTTGCAGCATGACACAGTATAACTCTTAAAGATAGTCTGAATATTTCTGTCTTCTGTTTGCTACTTGTACATCGTTCACTGGCTCTTGGTGGGACTAAATCTTGCAGCATGACACAGTATAACTCTTAAAGATAGTCTGAATATTTCTGTCTTCTGTTTGCTACTTGTACATCGTTCACTGGCTCTTGGTGGGACTAAATCTTGCAGCATGACACAGTATAACTCTTAAAGATAGTCTGAATATTTCTGTCTTCTGTTTGCTACTTGTACATCGTTCACTGGCTCTTGGTGGGACTAAATCTTGCAGCATGACACAGTATAACTCTTAAAGATAGTCTGAATATTTCTGTCTTCTGTTTGCTACTTGTACATCGTTCACTGGCTCTTGGTGGGACTAAATCTTGCAGCATGACACAGTATAACTCTTAAAGATAGTCTGAATATTTCTGTCTTCTGTTTGCTACTTGTACATCGTTCACTGGTTCTTGGTGGGACTAAATCTTGCAGCATGACACAGTATAACTCTTAAAGATAGTCTGAATATTTCTGTCTTCTGTTTGCTACTTGTACATCGTTCACTGGCTCTTGGTGGGACTAAATCTTGCAGCATGACACAGTATAACTCTTAAAGATAGTCTGAATATTTCTGTCTTCTGTTTGCTACTTGTACATCGTTCACTGGCTCTTGGTGGGACTAAATCTTGCAGCATGACACAGTATAACTCTTAAAGATAGTCTGAATATTTCTGTCTTCTGTTTGCTACTTGTACATCGTTCACTGGCTCTTGGTGGGACTAAATCTTGCAGCATGACACAGTATAACTCTTAAAGATAGTCTGAATATTTCTGTCTTCTGTTTGCTACTTGTACATCGTTCACTGGCTCTTGGTGGGACTAAATCTTGCAGCATGACACAGTATAACTCTTAAAGATAGTCTGAATATTTCTGTCTTCTGTTTGCTACTTGTACATCGTTCACTGGCTCTTGGTGGGACTAAATCTTGCAGCATGACACAGTATAACTCTTAAAGATAGTCTGAATATTTCTGTCTTCTGTTTGCTACTTGTACATCGTTCACTGGCTCTTGGTGGGACTAAATCTTGCAGCATGACACAGTATAACTCTGAAAGATAGTCTGAATATTTCTGTCTTCTGTTTGCTACTTGTACATCGTTCACTGGCTCTTGGTGGGACTAAATCTTGCAGCATGACACAGTATAACTCTTAAAGATAGTCTGAATATTTCTGTCTTCTGTTTGCTACTTGTACATCGTTCACTGGCTCTTGGTGGGACTAAATCTTGCAGCATGACACAGTATAACTCTGAAAGATAGTCTGAATATTTCTGTCTTCTGTTTGCTACTTGTACATTGATTCACAAACTGACTGTTCATTTTAGAAGGAACTACCATTTCAGGCTTACGTGACGATCTGCGACCTGCTGATCGTGTTCAGTAAACATCTGGGAGATGGAAACCCTCTGATGAAGCCTCTGGTGTATGAAGTGGACCGTAGCCTCCAGTCACACTTGAGTAACTTCCTGACAGAAAAGGTTTTTGTGGAGGATGAAGATGGTAAGTGGTATTGGGGGAGGTGGGGGGGGGGGTGTAACGAGCTAGACTGTTTCAGTCTCCTGTGCACAAATAATAATAATATGGGTACTTAAGGGACATCCTCCCTCTCGCGGGAGCTCAGGGCGCCTTACAATGAACACACACACAACACTCGCCCACAACATGCCTCCACACGTACATTAACTACAAACACATAATGTGCAGCATTATACACAGGCTGCCCCCAGCTTCTACACACACACACACACGCGCGCGCGCGCACACACACACATACCCAGCAAGATAATGGAGATCAGATCAGATTTTAATGTGTGTTACTTTTGAAGAATTATGTTTAAGTAGACAGATCTGAATGATAAAGAGCAACCTTTTTTTTTTTTTTTTGGTGACAAGCATACTGTATAGCTGTTTTAAGTAACTGATGCTATAGACAATCTATTCCCTCCTTTAATTCTTTCTCTCTCTCTCTTAGATGACGTTGATGAGAACGTGAAGATTGAAGAGCTGCACAAGAGGCGTAACTTCCTGGCCTGTTTCTGCAAGCTGGTGGTGTACAACGTTATCAGCATCAAAGTGGCGGCGGACATGTTCAAACACTACATGAAGGTGAGAGACTGAAGAATAACTTGAGCAGAATAGGAATATATGTGACAAGTGTTATGAATTATGAATCTTGCTGTAACAAAATCGTGAAAAGGCTTACATTCCTTTTGTGTTTGTTTCACTTTTAACCCAGTTTCTACTAAGTAAGTTATGTCGGAACCTATTCCTCTGCCAAGTACCGGTAAGCAGAGTATAGTACAACTGGGAAGTGGAATCTCAATTAACACATTGTTAGCAAAAGCACTTGAAAAAAACACAAACAAAAAAACAACAACAACCAAGTTTGAGTTAAAATGATCTCACACTAGCACACAAATAAAAAATTATGAAATGAAAATGCAGTTGGACGTGAATGAGAAAAGGGGGAATCTCCATTTGGAGTGCATTGTGTGTGAATATTGGAGTCAGCTAACCCTGACAGAGTATAATTGCAAAGAATAGATACACATGTTTCTCGGCTTTTTGTATTGGAGCTATCCCCCTAAACAGCAGTGTCTATTACATGTACAAGAAATGTCTGTAGCAAGAAACATCAGAAATGCTAACTTTTCTGCCTGTGTGTTGACAGTTCTACAACGACTATGGAGACATCATCAAAGCCACACTGAGCAAAGCCAGAGAGATCAACAAAGTGAGCACAGCGAAAACACTGGCCATGAGTCTAACGCAGGTATGTACTGTGAGAGAGATGCGTTTTGCACATTTTTGTCTTCAGCTGTCGCATTGACTCAAACAGTTTGTGACTATGAGCGTTCCAGCGTATTATTTTAGTCTATTTAACCGGAGTAGCTAAGAGACTTACGTAATTGATACCTCATTTTTTGAATTGTCCTGTTCCAGTTGTACAAGGAGCTGCAGGCAGAACAGGGTGAAATTGACAGATCCTCAGATGCGTTCCAGTCAATCAAGGTAATATATTTATTTACCTTTTCCGCTGCCCATATTGTGGCATTGTTCTCCTCCTAATCGCGAACTTAAGCAAAAAACCCCACCTTCTGGTACTTATCCTCGTTGCTGTAAAACGTCTACAGCCATGTACTGTAGGTTGTACAACTAAATGTTAAGCCAAGGTAGATTATTTTCAGCAGACATACTGATATATAGACACCATGAACACACAGACAGAACCTGTTTATGGTCTTGTATGTTTAATGGCTCATGCTGCTTCTGTTCTTCACAGGAGCTGGCTCGGCGATTTTCACTGTCGTTTGGTTTGGACCAAGTCAAGAACAGAGAGGCTGTGGCTGCTATGCACAGGTAAGCAAACCTGGCTTCTGTCATTCATGTGAAGTCCAGCATCACTTGCTTTAGAGTTGGTGCAGCAGGATCAATTTGATACATTATTTTCACTCATAGTCATCACAGGTAGGCCCGGGATGGAACCCACACTTCACTGTTCCTGTGGTGATAGCCACTCAGTATGGCACTCCATTCCACAAAATGGGAAATGGGCTGCCGTATGCATTATCGTGAAGCTAAAGTTCATTGTGCATGGGTCTAAAAAGGAAATATTTGGAACATAGACCTGATTGTCCTCTAACCAATTTCACAGTATTCTGAGTGACTTTAGAAAGAGCTTTCTCTCATGTTTTCCTTGTGCAAAATGTTCTCTGTGTTCTGTTTCAGAGAGGGAATCGTGTTCAGCCTGATGCCAGGAGAGAGTCAGTCCGGAGGCCCGCCTCCCAACCTCTCCTTCATGGAGGTGCTGTGTGAGTTTACCAACAAACTCATGAAGCAAGATAAGAAGACGGTGTAAGTTTTCTGATCAGTTGAGTAGGACAAAAAAAGAAATGTATTCATGGAAAACGTTTAGTAATAAATTTCATCAGGTTTTGTGTGACACTGCTATGTTTAACACTTTGGCACATCATGTCAAGTATGCAAATGCGTGAAGTCAAGTATCCTTGCCATCCACAGTCGTGTACCCCCAAACCCTGCTGTGCATCATTTGATATCAAGTTCACCGAATTTAATGTATTCTGATGAATAACCCTTTCATTTCTGAGCTTAAAAAGTATTTATATCCCACTCAAAATAATACAGACTAAGTAGCCAAAATTAATTAATCAAAACGGGTCAGGCCGCTGTAACATGAGGTGTGCTTTCATCTGAAGTCATAAAGTTGACATGGTGGGTTGAGGAGTTAACTCCTTGAATGCCTGGTAGTCTCTGGCGTGACGCGCAATCAGTTTTAGAAATGTAAACAGAGTTACGGTCAAAGGGAAGTCTTTACTAAGCATTTAACCAAGTAGTTTAGTCTAAGTCCGTATCTCATTGTTCTGCAGAAATGTTGCCATGCTGCTTTTTCTTGTGAATGAATTAAACTAGCCGCTAAGTCAGCCAAACACGGTGGATGTAGTGTCAGAATCTTGTATCCACTACTGGCTAAGGCTTCTGATTTTGTCTGTGTAAAATCACACTCTTCCTAGTTACTTGGGCAGCACGGTTCGAATTTAGATTGTGTCATATAGATGTTTTTCGTCCTTCAAAAAACTCTACTGACTGCAATTTTAGCAGCTGTCGGTGACATTGTAAAAATTGTAATAGCTTTGTATTGATGAGGTTTGCTCTCATTGCTCGCAGACTGAACTATCTGGACAAGCATCTGGCTGGAGGGTTACCAGCTAACCGCGGAGACGAGTGGCAGCCACTGCTCACCTACCGCAACTCGCTCGTACAGGGTGAGGAGCAGGTGAACCCCATCACCCTCAAACAGGCGTCCGCAAAACGCTACGGCAAACGCAGCAGAGTCGATGGTAAGTTATTGTGACTTTTTGATCATGGTGATGTTTGCGCAGTATCGGACAAGGTTTGTTTCAATTCTGTAAGTGGGAAGCTAACGCCACAGCTTAATTTGGCAGCGGCTTACTGTTAACAGTACGTTGTTGGACATTGGGCAGTCCTTTTGAAAGCACAGCTTCAGATTAAAAAGTTGTTGGGTCTGAGGGTTCGCAGTTTTTGGCAGTGGTTTTTGTCATTGTCAGCCTGTATCAAGACCTCTTTCATGTTTAAGTTCAAAGAAAGAAAAGAAAAAAAAACATTTTTTCTACCCAAATTGGCCATAATTGTGCTGATGTCATAGTATCGTATAGGAAAAAGGACTCGGAGAGAAGGTGTTTGCATACATGTATATGATACCACTTAATTGAAACATTACACAGTTAGTCATTACTGGCAGAAGAATCATTTATGAATGCTTGTTTTTTTCTGTTTTGCCAGAAATTTATGTTCATTATTCATTATTTTGTTAATTACATCAGTTTACAAACAAATGAGTTTTAGTATTTTAACTCGAAGGAATGTGATCCTCAAACTGAGAGTTTTCACCCTTTACGTTACAGTGTCTGACATGACGGGAAGCAGTTTTGGGGAGGCCCACACCCCAGGTCCAATGAGCGTACCGCAGATGACATCCACTGCTGTCAAACGACGCCATGATGGGGATGACATGTCCGAACAGGGATCTGAGGCTGACTTTGACGATGTGTAAGATCTGATTGTGTGTAGGATTAGGAGCTAAAGGAAAAAAATCTCCTTTTTCTAGATGGCAGCATTGTTTAAGTGTGGGTGTGTATGTGGGTGTGTGTATAGACGTGACGCATGGAGAGGTGGATGAAATGAATGAATGAGAGTAGATTTGAAACTGCTGACTTGTTATTATCAAAAAGAAAAAAAGAATTGAACTAAAAAGGAGAGGTGTAGTTAAAGGTTGGTTGTGCTTTACCACCATAGCCACTTTGCCAAATTTTGTTTTAAAGTTATGTGGTTGCATTTTAGAAAATTCGTCAGGCAACAGAAACCTTGTTTTGGGTTTATTTGTGGCACACATTTTTCTTTCTCTTTTTGTGGGTATGTGCATGAAATTCAGTACTTGGTTTTGCAGACTCTTAGGACATATCTTTGCTCTTCTGTTTGTTTTGTTTCCTCTCTGGTCACTAGCACCCTGTATCATTCAGTTTGTCCGTACTGTTGTACATGTTACATTCTGCATTTCTGGTCTCCTCAGTTGTTAGAATGGTTTCTGGATATACTTACAAATAAGATAATAATGAACGAAGGACACAATAAATATTTTCCAAGTGAGGGTTGATGCTATGCTCTTAGTCCTGCACAAACAATCTACCAGAAACTACAAATGTGAAAATTAGATTTTTGGCTGCATACAATATCCATCTCGGTGAACAGGGGTGCAGTGGATTGAGTGTTTGGGTCAGTTGCTCTGTGTGTGTGTGTGTGTGTGTGTGTGTGTGTGTGAGTGGGTGTGTGTGTGTGTGTGAGAAAGAGAGAGAGCATATTTGTTATTGAGGCGTAGTTTTACAAGTCTTTGTAAATTGGGCCAGCTTTTACTGCCAGGGACAATGCTTGTATTATCTGTCCAGGCTCTGTGTTTCACTTTCAGCGGTTCTTTCCGTAAAAAGTTTGTCTCTCGGTAATGTTGCAAGACTACTTACACAACTTCCTTTTGTATTACTGTTGTTTTTGTTTCTTGCAGTTACATTTGTATCAGTTTCTCTCTTGTGTTGTACCCACAGAGGTGCCAGCTAGTAAGGATTGCATGTATTATTTTCAATTAAATATGGAAATACGGTTTGGTTGCGAAAAATACAGGGGGGAGACATTTGAAATATTTCAAGAGGATCGTTAGGAAGGAAACCCCCAGATGTTTGGTCATTCAGACTTTTGCATGCTGGGTTCAGTGATTGCTGTTGAAATGATACAAATAATAATAATAGCGCTGTAACTATAAGCAGTATGTGGTTTTTGTTTATATTCTTTTCTTTGTACGGCAGAATATTGCAAGTACTGAAAAATACTGACGTTTGTGTGAAATAGTACTTACAGACACTATGGGGAGTTGGCACCTCTGTATCCACTGCATTTGTTGCAATAGACCTTATACATGCCTGTGTCGCTGCACGAATTAAAAACAAAAACAAAGTTTCATGTGCAAGTAAACTTCTTCTTTTTTTATATAATTAAGATAAAGGCAGAAAAGTAGTTCCCACATTCTAATGTAAGGTAGTCCCACGTGTACCGTTTTAGCATTTACGTAGGCAATACGTAATGATCATGAAAAATAGCATCCCGTCTTTGCTGAGCTATCGGAAATGATAGGTTACGTGCAGGAAGTGCATGTGTATAGGGTCTACTTTCTGATTTCACAAACTCTTGACTGCTTTGAATTGATTTTTTTAGTTGTGTTACTCCACTGAATGTATTCATGTTCTGACACTGATCAGGATTTGTGATTTTTTTGGGGGTCTTTTTGTAAATAAATGTGTTGATCATTTCTGCCTGTTTTGTTTTGTTTTTCGTTTTGTTCCACCGTTTGATTTGAATGATGGTTTTGAGTGCCGTTTCTGCCTTAGATTTTTTTTTATGGTTTGTGTGATGGTGTTACATTTTTCGCTTTTTTTGGGGGGGGGGGGGTGGTTTTGGTGTTTTCGTTGGGTGTTAAACTTCCTTGGGAAAACGTGTTTGCAGTAAGTATCCATTATTTGCGTTAGAAACATTAATGGTTTACAAAATCCCAGTCTGACACTGTATAAGTGTTGCAGTGGATTCCAGTTTCATTATGGTAAGGAGGTTTGGATTCGGAGTCGAGGTTCATACTCGAGCAAGACAGGGATCTAGCCGAAATGTACATGTAATATTTTTAGTGTCAAGGAAGTAAAAAGTTCTGCCACAGCACAGCTGCCTCCAAGTTTTCATCTACACGTGAAACAGGGGATTTGGTCTAGTGGTTATGGCATCCGACTTAGGATCCTGAGCTGCCAGGTTTGAGTCCCCAGTGGGCAGGGTTTTGATGGGATTTTTCCTTACCATATCCAGTCAAATTCATGTGCAGACTCGTTTACAGTGCCTGTCTCGCCTTCATATACACACGCACGGTCAATTTCAAGTGTGTACACTAAAAATCCTATTTCAAACAGGAGGGACTGTGCAATGGAAAACAGTTGACCAGCATGCACAACTACTCTGATAATGGTCCTTAGTATGTTGAGGTTGGTCAGTTAATTTGAAGAAGTGAGCTGTCTCGCAGTGAAACTGGCCTCATGTAATGAGCATCCACCATCCTGCCTTCAACACACACACACACAGAGAAACAAAAATGAGACTACAAATACAATGAACATGGATCCTAAACCTTGCGTTCATGACACACCGTCTCAGTGTATCTCATTGTGAACCAAAATGCCTCAATGTCTCGCTGCCCTCAGCAGTGTACATGTAATTGCTGCACACAGTAAGCGGGTGCCATCTTTTGCACGTGCTGGAACTGACCCTTCAACTTTCAGGGCGAGGGCTAGCACCAGTACGGCCCAGGCGTCTTGGATGAACAGCCAGAAACAAACACAGGAGCAGCAGCGAGCGCAGGACGCTGGGTATTCACACCACGGCATGCCACACTCCGTCCCTCCTACGTAGGTTGCTTTATTTGTAATAGTTGTTTTCAGTATGTGTATCTTAAAAGGGGTTAATGCTCACAGATTGTACTGAGCTGTTTTCGTGATGTCCATCATCGCACCGCTTAGACGCCTGCACAGTGGCAGTGTCTGTACTCAACATGGTGACCATACTGAGCAGTAGTGTAACAACAGTCATAGAATTTAAATGTTCAACCACTCGCGCAAAGTGTAAACATTGTATCGCTGTACTAATCATCAAGATACAGCATTTCGAGCGTACTGGCGCGCTCTTGAGCGTAACTTCCAAAACAGAAGTTGGCTTAGTAAGGATGGAATTAGCCCATTTAATGTCTTGTGCGAACCAAAACCCATTCATTTTTTGCATCTGATTGATTTTTGTGGCATATATTGCAATGCAGTGCAATGCAATGCAAAATATTGCATATTTTGCAATGTGGAGTCATTGGTAGAAGTAAATGCATAAATGGCTAAAGATTGCTGAAAAATATATCTGAAATCACCTGCGTAGGTGTGGAATCCAGAATCAGTAAGTCTGCTCTGCAGAAAACCAGTGTGTGTAGTTTAAAACCAGGCAACTTGACAGTTTCGTCAACAGATAAGAATAGGGGAGGAAGAGGAGGAGAAGGGGTTGGTGGGAGGGGGAGGGAGGTAGGCTCAACTTATGAAAGATGTGATGATCGCGTAAATTGATACAAACATAAGGATCTAATTGTGTTTAGTGTTTATTTTAACCTGCAGTACAGATGTGTAAATACTTACAGCAGACGAGCTTCTGGTCAGTCACAACATACCAACCCCCTTCTTCATCCTAATCATATTTGGCTGACATCCCCCCCCCCAACCCCCCCCCCCCCCCCCCCCCCAAAAAATAAAAATGCATAAGCATGGATTGATCCGCCAAGTGTCTTCCCTTTGATTCAGGCCTCAGATGAGCCAGTCATCAGAAGGAGGCACCATCAGCGAGTATGACACACCGTCCTCCATCGGCAGCGCCCCGACTCCACACAGCATGCAGTACTACCACCACTCCCCCCACCCTCAGGCCATGACGCCCCAGGGGCACGGGAACATGACCCCACAGCAGCAAGGGCAGTATTACAGACACCACGGAAGCGGAAGCGGCGGCCCAGGCGTGTACGAGGAGGGAGCATCGCAATACATCGATGACGCTTCAGTGAGTCGTTTGTCATGCAGGGGTTCATATATATATCTACATCAGACATAATTCTTAGATTGATTAATTCTCAAAAAGTTTGGGGTTTTTTGTTGTTGTTTTTGTTGCTGCCCCACGTCTTTGATAGCTCGCTCCAGTGGAATCCATGGAGGGCTCGGAAGCTGAGGCAATTTTTACTATGCATGATTATAAGGATGAGGATGATGGTATGATGATGCTGTGGAGGACCATGTGGTTTGGAACTGCTTGACTGTTCTGCATTGCGCGCTTCCTGTCATAAATATCCGGCCATTAACCAGGCCCAGGAACTGTGTCATAACAAGGGAAGCACCCCCAAAGTCGCACCTATGAAGAATCAGCCATGTGCACTGGTCACGGACTGTGCAATCATCCGTATCATGAGATGTGTCATAACAACAGAAGCACCCCTAAAGTCGCAACAGTGAAGAATCGGTCATGTACAAAAATCAGTCGTGTGCACTACTCACGGACTCTTTCACACTCGGTGAAATGCACACAGATTTGTGGATACCAAAAGCGTGCAGCACTGCATTCTTCTGGTAACATGCAGGAACTGTACGTGATTATCAGTACCGACATATCTATATATGTTTGTGGATGGGATAAGTTTTGAGAGATCTCTTGTAGAAGTTTCTTTCACTTTGATGCACGCAGCACCAGTCTGCTCAGCAGCAACAGCAGCAGCAACAACAACAACAGCACATGGTTCCGTCAAGTTATGTGAGTCTTGCTGTTGTACATGGTAGCGGTTATACTGGTGAACGTAGTCATTTGGATGTGGTCAAAGAACACACACGCACGAAGCCTCAAAATGCTGATATATTCCCTTTAGCCTCAGGCATCAGTCACCCCTGAAATCTAGAACCAAAAATTACCATGCACAGAAACGTACCTGACAGGAGTTTAAAAAAATAAGAAGAAGAAAAAAAAGAATGTCTCCCTTTCGCTCAGGCCTCACTGGAGTAATGCTAGTCTACTTTCTGTTTCCCTGTTCATCCAGATCCACTCATGTCACTTTTGCCTCTCTTGTGCACAAAAAGTCCCAGCTTCACTGGCAGCTTGCCTCCTCTTGTACCCCCTGGCATGCACCTTGCCCTACCAAATACAAAAATCACTACAAACTAGCACACTTGTGAAACAGGGAACTCCAAACAAACCCCACTCTCAATTTGTGTCCTTATGCGTACGTCTGCTTTTGGTGGTATGTAAAAGTAAGGTAACCTAATGGTTTGTTAGACCAGAGCTGGTTAGGCTTAAAAGTTTGTCTCTGTTGTGTGACAAGATTCATTAATTCCAGCTTTTAGTTTTACTCAGTTCATTTTCTATCCAGAACATGACAATCATGCGATATGTGCTCATTTCAAGTGGACCCTCAGCGTCACACCCCTGTGTAGAGTATTGTGGTTTGCAGTTGCGTTATTTTTCTTTTGGGAATCAGGCAGTAATTCAAATCCAGCTTCATGTCTTTTCAATCCAAGACATTAACATGCCATATGTCCTCATTTCGAGTGGACACACTCCTGTATTCAGTGTTGTGGTTTGCAGTTGCATTGTATTTGCTGTTTGTAATACCCATCATCAGTAAAAGGAGCTGCTTTTGCATAAGTGTATAATTCTGTACATACATGAAACTAAGAGACTGCATGTTGCTTCTGTATTGTCCGTTGTTCACACACACACACACACACACACACACACACACACTTTCACAAAGAGCTACACATCAAGTTATATTACTTTATTATTAGTGATTGCATTTTGATTTCTTTGGATAGATGCTTATGTTTTATGGATCAAATGGTCTTTGGGGACAGACAGGAAGTCTACATATTCAGTTCAAAGTATATATAAATTATGTGATCTATGTTTTGCATATATATATATATATCTATAGTTACGTGAACAAATATAACCCTGACGAAGGCAGTAAAAGCCGAAATGTCGACTGTCTGCTGTTACGTCTTTTATTGACACTCAACAGACATTACTTGTTGTTGAGTCTATGTACAACACTGAAATTCTGATGTCAGTGAAATTTAACTTCTTGTTTTTCCTTGTAATTTTTTTTCAAACGGGAAGGAAACAGAGAGATAATTAAATGTTTCTCAAATTTCTACATTCTTGTTTTGCAGTCTGACATGGCAAGCCACGGAAGCTACTAGTCCACCCATCACAGGAGAATCCTGATGCACACTCTGCAGATATCACAAAAGCACTGTACTGTTGTTCATAGTTTGTGGGATGTTAGGGATGTTCATTTTAATTTAAAGTATACATGTCCTGATTTTTGTAGCCACTAATTTCCTCTGTGTTTCTCAGACACTGAAATTTTGAAAGGGGCATGGTGTCTGGCTGTTCGAAGCAAATGCAGGAATAGTTCAGTGATATTAGATTACCCAACCCTGTTCCCTCCTTACTACAAACACATTGTAGAACCTCTCACATGCTTAACACAGGAATAACAACGCAGAGAAAGAAAAGGTGCTTATAATATAAATGTGTGTCGCGTCAGTGAGAGACAAAGTGTGTTGATTAAAATGTGTTACAACTACATGTATAAATAAAATGTGTATATCCAGCCCCCCCCCCCCCCCAAAAAAAAAAAAAAAAAAAAGAATTATGCAAAACAGTGAATGTCAGCTATAAATAAGCAAACATTATGACTTGATATCATGAAGACTGATCGGACATGGGACATTTTGGCTGTTCCTGGTTCCTGATGGCCGCTTTTACCGTATCCTGTTTTTGTGTCAGTGGTCTAAAAAGGATGCAAGCTGAACC
This sequence comes from Batillaria attramentaria, assembly GCA_018292915.2. Taxonomy (NCBI): domain Eukaryota; kingdom Metazoa; phylum Mollusca; class Gastropoda; family Batillariidae; genus Batillaria; species Batillaria attramentaria. The sequence goes on along the minus strand of JACVVK020000313.1, from coordinate 150,309 downwards.
AAAATTTTGAGCACAATTATAGAATTTATTTTCACAATGATATTTTCTTGGTGGTATATATGGAATGGTTTCCTGTTCGGTTTCCGTAATCAGTGAAAGAACGAATGACAGTGGGTTTTTAAAGACCTGTAACTTATGTTTTCATATTTTCATCCGTTGTTTATTGTTCATTCATGTTTATTTATCTCACGATTTTATGCTGGACAAATTCCATTCAAAATGTAAAGCATTGCGTAGAAAATAGTGCATCTGTCTGTTGTGAAAGAACTATGTAATTGATTATGAACATAGATATATCCTGGCTCATTTTCAAAGATTTATTTTCTCCAATTTTCTTGGGCTTGGTTTGACACGTTGAACTTTTGGTTGTCTATATTGTTATGTTCACTGAACTCTTAAGATGTCGTTTGCCCCAAAAATGTGCATTTTGCACCACAGAGTATGTTATCCATAGTTGTTTTTATTTCCTAATTTGTTGTTGTGTACACTCACATAGCGAGTCTAGTCATGGATGTTAAAAGCTAAGATTAAGAAAGATTAAGAACAGAAAGTACACACATTTGTGTGATATAATCATGTGTGAACTGCGAATAAATTTTTCGAGACACATGAGCCTCAGTTGAAAATTTTCAGTGAGTTAACTGCGAGTGCTTTACGTCTGAAAATAGTAAGGAAACAGAGAAAGAAAGCGTGAGTTATGACTTTTTATAACCCACTGAGTGGTTTACAAGTTCACAAAAACACACTCCAGTTACGTCTTCAGTCAAAGACATGTCATTTCAAACATTTCAGCTTTACACTCCATCTAGACAACTTCGTTCTGCTGCTGACACTCGGAAAATCCGTGTCCCTCATGTCAAGACAAAGACCTTTGGTCAGCGTAGTTATTCATACCAGGGTCCGACTTGTGGGAATGATCTCCCAGTCTCGATCAGATATGCAGACAAAACTATCTTTCAAAACAAATTTGAAAACCCACCTCTTCACAGCCTTCAACCAATAACTGTTGCCACGTCTTCATTTTGTTGGTCGTGTGTGTGTGTGTGTGTGTGTGTGTGTGTGTGTAAGCCAGGGGCAACCCGTGTATGATGCTGCACATCATGTGTTTTTAGTTAAATGTATGTGTGGAGGCATGTCGCGTGTGTTTCTGGGTGAGTGAGTGTGTGTTCTTTGTAAGGCGCCCTGAGCTCCCGCGAGAGGGAGGGCGTCTTTTAAGTACCCATTTTATTATTTATTTATTATTTCAAACATTTAGGACTGTCATGGCCAGTGGACTTTGTTCACTTTTGGGGGTGAAATTTTGGTTTGATCACCTTAAAAAATAATCGCACAGAAAAATCTCCGCAAAGTAGTTGCGAGTGCACTTTTGAATGCCAGTACATGAGCACATACTTTGAATGATATTCTTCTTCACAGCAAGCACCTTCAATTGCTCTACACATCATTTTCTCACAAAACAGTGCGCATAATTTTGAGGGGGTACATAAGTCACTAGTCACTCTACCAGAAAGGTAAAATGTCGCAGAAAATGTACGTGACTAAAGGTAAGAGTCTGAACGCTCATGGTATAAACAGCTGACATGATTAGTTGGAGTGGTTTATCACGAAAAAAACACGAGATGTTTAACCTTCTGGCTACGTCGCTAAAAAACTTCTTAGTCCTACATCGTGTGAAACAACTTACCCATGGTTCTTAAATAGGTAATTTTTGACTTATTCCTAGTCCTGCATCGTTGGAAACAAATTACCCATGGTTTTTAGAAAGGTAAATTTCAACTTATTCCTAGTCCTACATCGTGGGAAACAAATTACCCATGGTTTTTATATAGGCAATTCACAACTTATTCTTTAATTACTCTGCTAATTACAAGTTAAACAACACAATTTTGGCATGAACATAGTCAAACCATTTATTGACAAAGTCATGAAATTTCAAAGGTGTGACATAAATATTGACCGAGATACATTCATCGAAAGCAATGTGTGTGCAACTTTTTACCCACGACGTCGTCCGAAGGTTAAATTTTTTGCCATACCTACTGAGCCCCCAGCTCGAACTAATCATGTAAGCTCACTTTATATTTCTCTTTGCAAAATATATGACCCTGATTGGGATCTCACCGCCTGTGTTGGAGGCAAATGCTTGCAGCTACAGTCTGATTGAGTCAATTCATGGATTTGGTTTGAACTAATCATGTAAACTCTATATTTCCCTTTGCAAAATATATGACCCTGCTTGGGATCTCACGGCCTGCGTTGGAGGTAAATGCTTGCAGCTACAGACTGATTGAGTCAATTCATGGACTTGGTTTGACAGCATACCGTGCTGACAGTACTTTGCGTACCAGTTCTTCGAGGGCTCTCTTTCTCCGTATCTGTCTGCCTTGCTGTGCGCTTACCACCCATCTCGCACACTTCGTACCGCCGATGAAAAGCGCCTAAAGTCCCGAAGTGCAGCTTGAAAACTGCAGGCAAACGCTCCTTCAGTTTCCTTGCCCCAAATGTTCGGAACTCGCTGCCAATCGAAATCTTCCCACACTGTCCGAGTTCAAATCAAACCTGAAAACCCACCTCTCCCGTCAAGCTTTTCACACTTAAGTAGTCTGCCATTGACTCAGTGCCTCTGTCTGTAATTGTGAACCTGCATCAGGTCAGTGTGTATATATATATATATGTGTGTTGTGTGTGTGTCAGTGTGTGTGTGTCAGTGTGTGTGTGTGTGTGTGTGTGTGCATGCATGTGTGTGTAACGCTATGAGTTGCTTTGCTGCGAGCATAAGCGCTAGATAAGTACTATTTATCATCATAGTCTTTTATGGTGATGTATCCACTCCTACAAGAAACAGCAGGTCACTTTGTACTGACACCTGCCTTGCACAACTAATCATTTCAACACAATATGCTTGTTCATGCCCAAAACAACAGAAGTTGTTGAATACATACCATGTAGTCATTTACTTTTCACATCACTAACGTCTTGAGTAACATCACATTGAACAACAAAATTTGCTGTCATCATTCGTCGCTTTTCACATCTGAGATTCTTAGATCAATAACAATATCTGAACACTTCTGCATATCTGGAACTGTCAAAAGATGATGCTGAAATCTATTGGCTCTTACCAAGCACAAACAATGGAAAAGGGGAAATGAACGCTTTGGCCCTTTTTCCAGATAACAGAGATGCAGATCACTCCGATTAAAAAAAAAAAACTTAATCTAGTGAAAATGTCACATAAAGCACATCATTGGAATCACAAAGGCACAGGCAAAATTAAACTTCTATAAGTATATCATCTTGGTAAAACAATGGCACAATTACATGTACATCTGAATTTAAAGCATAAAAGGTAAACTGATGGCACACATATATATACACATGTAAACTATCCACCATTGGAAAGACTTCAAAATCAACAGCCGAATATAGATCTGCTGCAACAGATGCAGTAGACAATATAAAACATATATTTGTAAAATATAATCAAGGTATAAGTCATATCAGCTGAGTGCATGAATGTCCCACAAGTCGTGCACAAAGTACAAAAAACACACCTGGAAAAAAATCGGAAGCACATACAATAAAAAGCACCAACAAAACTAGAATTACAAGGGAAAAAGAAGAAAGAAAAAACAAAACAACACGTTAATTATGGGTACTTGAAGGCGGAGTTTGACATGCCACCCTGTGAAAACTGTTGATTGTACTGCAGGTTAACTTGCTGCCCCTGTGCCTGCATCGCCTGCATACGACGCACCTGCATTTCCATCCTTTGCTCGTATCTCGACTTGAAGCCAAATGTACGGCCATACAGGCACAGAAAACATGAACCCATGATGGATAGGATGAACAGAACGAGGGACACCAAAAGGGTCAAGACAGACAACGCCACATTGGCATCATGGTTCGGCTCACAAAGGTGTTCTATTTTCTCATCGTCCAGGCTGCAGAGAACAATGCCCAGAACCCCACCACCAAGCATGATCAGGACGCAGAAGGTGACGGCAATAACGCAGAAGACGAAAAACACGATGACCTGCAAGAAAAGAAAAGAGAAAAAGATTGAATTAAGCTTGTTCCCATCCCAATACACGCATACTCCACTGTCCGATTCTCAAAGTTAGTAAAAATGTGCCCGTTGGGAACAAACAAAGCCCTCACAAAAAGTACCCCAACTGAACGTGGCCACCATTTACACAGCCAAACTACCTATTCACCCTTATACTTGGATCAGTCGCAACAACCTCTCTGTTCGTGCATCTGTTTTCTGTCTGGAACACTTCTGACGAGCGATCCAGAAATGATGATCCTATTCTCGAACGGTTAAGAAAACGTCCACAATTTACAAACAAGGTGTGTAAGTCTTAATATTTCAAACATTACATTGTTTTGGGAGAACACCAAACAAAACATCTAAACTAAAGGGCTTTTCGTACAGATGGTATGATGAAGGGATGAACGACTGTGAATTAATAAACCACACAAGAACTTGTTCACACAGCATACAGTCTGACCACAAGAGGTACGCAAAATACGTGTACATGTACTATTATGGCAGAGAAGCGTGATGCTGAAGCTCATCACTGTTCTAAATAATGATTATACAAACACATATATAAACCAAGACACAAAAATTTTACAACTGAATTACAATAAACATGATATTATCATATATACAATATCAGCACAACAGGGGGGAAAAAATGCCAGAGAATGTTTTGGATTTGTGTGTAAACTCCTGATAATTATTCAAGTATGATTGTCCCCACCCAAAAAAAACCAAAAACAAAAAAAAAAAACAACAACAACAACAAAAAACAAAACAGAACCAACAACAAAAAACCAACACCAAAAACAGAACAAAAACAAAAAACCCAACCAACCAAAGAAAATCCCCCCCCCCCCACCCCAAACCACCACCTGAAAAACAAAAACAACAACAAATGTACACACACATGGACACACACACTCACATAGCATTTAACAGCAGAGGAAACTTCTTCCTCATCTCTCCCTTTTCTGGCGGCCAGCACGGCCACTATCCCTGATGGCAGCATCTGAAAAACAACACTGGAATGAGTCATCCTGTAAAATTGCCTCTTCAAATCTCTGTCCATAATCATAGCTATAATGCCTTTGTGTTTTGCTATGAACACTCATATTACATCTTTTTTTTTTTTTTTTTTTTGCTGCCCCAACTCTTTTTGCCAACTCCAGTGGTGTTCCTCCCAGGTCATGGGTGGAACCCACGGAGGACTCGGAAGCTGGGGGCAATTTTTATTATGCATGATGATGGAGATGAGGATGATAGTAAGATGATGCTATGGAGGTCCATGTGGTTTGGGACTGCGGGACAGGGCCGCATTCCACGCTTCCTGTCATAAATAAATATCCCGGTATTAACCAGGCCCGGGAACTACGGCACCTGCGGTGCCGGCCGTGTAATCATCCACATCATAAGACGTGTCATACTAAGGGAAGCACCCCCAAAGTCGCACCCGTGAAGTGGGTGAAACTTGGCTGTGTGGCAACAGCCTCCCCATCGGGCCCATAGCACACCCGCTCTGGGTAGGAGCCGACCTAGGTAGGAAAAATCCCACTTGCCTCGGCTGGGATTCGAACCCGGGTCTCCCGGTCCATGATCCGAAGTGCTAACCACTACACTACGGGGGCCGGTTCTCATATTACATCTTGGTTCAAACAGATTTATGTTGTTGCGTATGATGGAGATACAGGGAAATAATTTTGGGCAGTAACAAGATAAACTTGTGATTACAAATTACGAGAGAGAGAGAGAGAGAGAGAGAGAGAGAGAGAGAGAGAGAGAGAGAATGACAATGACACTTTATTTTTCAATGGTAGAAATTGTAGCACATGTGCAACTCCTGGCTCAGTGACAGCCCATAAGGTGCTGCCATTGTGCAGGTGTGCGCATCACCAAGAGGTACTGTAATGTCAGACACTATCAAAAGAGCTCAAAACAATTTGTGCGCATAGAATTATAGGTGGTGTATGGATGGATGCAGGCGCTCCAATACATACAATAACTCCGGCGATGAGGGCGAGCCCCAGCATGTAGGGAGGCGTTGGATCCTCTGCCTGCACCACAATACTGGCGATGCCGATGACAAAAGCCAGAAAGCAAAAGCCAAGAATGATTAATCCAAGACTACCCAGTTTTCGCAGGCCCAGATGGCGCTTCTTCCGCAGAGCATCTGTGGACACGTCAGTTTAACTTTTATCAACTTTTCTGAATATTCCAGGGGGTCAAATTGAAAAACAACAAAAAATGAAAAAAAGTCCCCTCCCATCCCCTCCCCCCCAAAAAAACTAGAGAGGCAAAAGCCTCCACGGCTCCCTTGTGACAAGGGTCAAGGTCATTCACAAGTGTATGTTTGTAAAGCTCTTATCACTATCTATCATCATGGCAAGTAAAGTGTCTCTGGCGTTCCGAGTTCCTGGCAATATTACAATTTTCCCCGAAACAGTTTGTATGGCCTTGACCTTGGGTCAAGGTCATTAAAATGAGATTACATCAATGTCTATTATTATGCCAAGTTTGACGCCTCTAGTATTTGTAGTTCCTCTGAAAACGGTAATGTTAAAATTCACAACAGACAGCTTTAATGACCTTGACCTTCAGTCAAGGTCATTCAGAAAGGTAGGTCTCATTGCGGTCTATCATCATGCCTTGTTTGGTGCCTCAACTGTTTGTTGTTTCAGAGAAAATGCCAAGGTTAAAGTTTCCCCAAAACAGCCTGCATGGCCTTGACCTTGACTAAAAGTCATTGAACACAGGTAAGTCAGTGAAGGTGTTGCCAATGTCTATCATCATGCAAAGTTTGATGCTTCTGGTTCTTCTAGATTCCAAAAAAATGCAAATATAAAATTTTCCAAACAGACTGCTTTAATGACCTTGACCTTGGGTCAAGGTCATTTAAAATGGTTTGTTTGCATAGGTCTTTTCACTGTCTATCAGCACGCCAAGTTTGGCGCCTCTGCTCTTTGTTATTTCTGAGAAAATGCCAATGTTAAGGTTTCACAAAAATAGCTTGTATGGCCTTGACCTTGACACAAGGCCATTGAATACATGTATAACTGTAAAGTTCTTATCAATGTCTATCATCATGCAAAGTTTCAAAGCTCTGGTCTTTGTAGATTCCGTGAAAATGCCAATGTAAAATTTTCAAACAGACCGCGTTAGTGACCTTGAGTCAAGGTCATTCAAAATGATATGTTTTGAAAGGTCTTATGGTTGTCTATCAGCATGCCAAGTTTGGTGTCTCTGCTGTTTGTAGTTTCTGAGAAAACGACAACGTTAAAGTTTTCTGGACACACACACACACACACACACACACACACACACACACAGACAGACAGACAGACAGACAGACGACGGAGGGTTATTACATAGACTCCCATTGTTACACAAGGGAGCCAAAAATGCTGCAGGGAGGGGTGATGGTGATGATGGTGTGTGTGTGTGTGTGTGTGCGCATCTGTGTGAAACCGAGAACATGCATTTTTTTTTCATTTATTACTAATCACGTCTGATACTTTTAATTCCTCAGACAGTGATCTCAATCTTGATTAAATAGCACGTGTTCAGCTGACACACTCACCTTTTTCTTCTTCACTCAGCGCAAAATTTGGATCCATGATGCTAAGATGTTACGCCCTCAGCGACTGTTTGTGGACCTTCTGTCACAACGATAGAATATAAACACAAGTATCAAGTCTCCTGGCCGGTTTCGCAATGATCTCCAACAAACTCAAAAGCTAAAATTATATGATGATGATGATGATGGTGTCTTGTAACGCGCTGAAAAACTCCATGCTCAGCATGATCGTAGCGCAGGAGGGGGGGGGGGGGGGATGATAAGTTTTAACAAACAACAGGAGAAGGGGGTGGAGTCTGCAGGGGGGGGGGGGGGGGTGGAGTCCGCATCAGAACTTTGAGAAGAGATAGGTCTTCAGGTGGCTCCTGAAGGATTCGGTGGAGGTGCTGGATTTCAGGGAAGGTGGCAGAGCATTCCATAGAGCAGGAGCAGAGCACTTGAAGGAGCGAGCTCCAAAGCGCTTCTTGGTGGTGTTATCGTGATACCCAGGAATGGACAGGCGGGACTGAGATGAGGAACGAAGAGTACGGGATGGAGTATATGAAGGGATGAGCTCAGAGAGATACTGTGGGGACTTTCCATGGACACAGGAGAACACAATTAATTAAGGGACAGAAGATTATGGCAGATTTGTTGGGCAACAAGGTGTCTGTCCGCTTAATGCTCGTAAATTGCATGTGCGACTGAGTATATTGCCACACACCTCATCAAGCCCTGTATACCCACATATACATGCACCTCAGTTCCTACCCAAGCACACATTATTGTTGACAATACAGTTGTGTCCTTTTTCGCCAGTCTGAAAGGCGTTGCAAAAATGATGGCAGACAAGATGTAAAACTTACACCACTTCACGCTGTGCCCATACCACAATAAACGCTTTCACACTGATACGCTGCGACACACCCTGCGTAAGAAATTAGAATACACCACTCCATCGCTACCCGTGCACCTATAGGTGTGCAATCCACGCTACATTCAAGTGTGTTATCTCACTATCGTCGACTTCCATGTAAGGCACACTACGGCGGAGATACACGTACCTTTAGCCACGCAAACATGGGGTCTGTTTACCCAGCACTTGAGCCAGCAAGTCACGGCTACTCCGTATGGACCAGTAAATTTGCATGTGACGAAGCACTTTTCTTTAAATCCTTGCGCAACAATCACAATATGCGAGGAGAACAATTTGGGTCATCGATTTTGTTCTCTGTTCTACTGAATTTTTTTGGTATATTCCCATTTGGCCACATTCGCAAACGGTTGTTCAGGGGAGAGAAGCAGGATGAGAAGGCCTGTGTTTTGACATGCCCGATGTTGAGAAAGTTTGTTTCATCTAGCTCCATATATGTTGTTTTTGCACAACAAAGCACTGGTTTTGCAAGCATGCAACTAATAACTCGTCTTTAATTCATGTGTTCTGGATGGGTATGTTCCTTCAGTTGATATTTTCTTGGTTACCTCTGTGACAACAGCTAGTGAGACTTCAAGACTTTAGCATGCATGTGAAAATCAGCATGGATTAGATGACCCTATCATCCCCACCTCAACCACTTCTGTCTGTCAAGTCGTCAGTCAGTGAGTCTTTCTCCCTGTCTTGTCGTTCTCTGTTCTGCAAACCTTATTTTGCCTGTCAGTATCAATTTATTACAAAATTACAAGAACGGAATATTTTGCTAGTGTGTTACAAAACTTCAAACTTGTAATGTAAAAGACCGCTTTATATTTTAGTTCTTGGAGATCTTTGGTGTTGAATGAATCGAGACAAGTAGTGCTATTTTTAATTACCAGTTGGACATAGGATGTTAAACCTGATAACACCCACTCTTGCCAGATCGGCCTGGGTCCACAGTTCAAATATTTGTGCCGGCCTTTTTCTTGTTGCCCTATTCTTGATATTACTCATAGCAATGTGGTGGAAAAGGACGTCAAACTCCCAAACATCCACCCACCCACCCCTGGTCTGTCTGCACTATTAATTACTCAGGAACATCGACACTACAGTAGTAAAGCTGATTCTCCTGTTAGTAGAGTTTGTAACACCACACACATTGATGCATGTGTACACTGACAATTATTTTCTGTTTTGTGCAGGTACATTAAACCAGATGTGACCTTTGAAAAAAAAAAGAGCAGTCCTTGCCACCATGACAACAAGCACTTTGCAGCTGCTCAAGTGCGGTGTGCGTTTTGACCCACCCGCACTTGTCATCACCTACAAAGATTGGAAAGCCAACAAACTCCGACGACGAACGATGCCCCTTCGCAACTTCAACAAAAACTCCAACATCGAATCGACCATCAAGGACCTCAAAGAAAACCCACGACACAACCGCTTCGTTCAACTCCTGTCAATGGCTCAGTTTCATCGACTGTTGTCCATCATTAAAGACAAACTCAGTGGTCTGAGTCTCGAAGCTAGCATAGCTCGAAATAATGACATGGACACTGTGCGCGCCGATGAGGATTTGAACAAAGTTGACTCGGAGACGCTGGTGCGGAAAAAGTTGCAGATGGACTCGACTTTTGAGAAGAACAAAAAGCAACCAGGCGACCCTGATTTCCAGTACAATGTGGAGGTGGATTTCGAGGATGTGGTGGGGAAAGTGGAAAGCTCAGGATGGGACTCTGGAGAAGATTCTGATCCAGATTTCTGATGTGCTGTCTCTGTTTTGTCTACATTCATAATAATAATAATAAATAGTACTTATCTAGTGCGTATTCTCGCAGCAAAGCAACTCATAGCGCTACACACACACACACACACACACACACACACACACACACACACACACACACACACACACAGAGAGACACGCACTGATGTGCACTAATACACACACAAAACACACACACACACACACCCCGGCCTGATGCAGATCTACGGACAGAGGCTCTGAGTCGGTGCCAGACTACTTAAGTGTGAAAAGCTTGATGAAAGAGTCAGGTTTGATTTGAACTCAGTGTGGGAAGATTACGAATTATGAACAGGCAGTAGACCAACACACACACACACACACACACACACACACACTCGCTCACTCACTCACTTTCCCATCTGTTTATGTAAAAGCAAAAGTAGTGGTGGTATGTTGGCACTATTTGGACAAGTTTGGAATGTTTTCTGGGTTGCCCTTTTTTTCCCCTCCGTTCTCTTTTCTGAAACTTATCTCCCAAGTACTGCTCCAGTTGTTTGAGTGAGACAGCCAGGAGTTTGGGGGAGTAACTGTATGTCATGAGTGATATCTTTTATGTGAAGGGTTCTCGTCATCCCATCCGTTGGTTATCTGTACTTCGATCATCTGCCTATCCACAGTCTTGTGCTTATACATATTTCAAGTCTGCTGTGTCCATCTTCCAAAGATGAGAAACCCTGTGAAGGCCAGTGCATTTCAAATGGACAGGACAGATCACGCAACAGACTATACATGCGTGGAGGGAGCGCAGCTAACGTTTCTGGAAAGTTGCAGTAAAGCACCGTAATCACTATTTAATCTGTAGTAAGTTACACATGTATCAAAATATATCACCATTTTTTTTTCCTCCCTGTTTCCAAGTTTCATTTTCATTTGTTGATCAGTGCCTTAATTTATGCGATACATATAACAGGGTTTTTTTTTGTGGAAACTATCAAAACTGTGGAAGTATACCAGGCTACCTTCTCTCAAATATTCACAAACAATGTAAGATTAAATTCATCAACAGAACCACAGTTTGCTTGCCCTGTCGAGTGAACACGGAACACAGTGGGTAGTAGCAGAAAGCATCGATCATTGAATCACTGCAACATGTAGTGTTACTGACTTTAAAAGAAGACAGACAGTGTTCAGCAGAATTTCGAAGTGTAGAACATATATTTATGCGTCAGTCAGAAACCTAGATAAATTTTTAATGGGCATAATATACATGACACTCTTTTCATCAGATGACTGTTTTGCATAGTCAGTAATGCCTGAAGGTTACCGTGTGTATGCAGTGTTGCACTAACGTAACGCCAAAGACAAAGTGAGTCATCGAAATCCATTGTATTCAGGGATGAGGTGTGTGTGTGTTGCTAAAGGTGTGTGTGTGTGTTTTTGTGAGGGGAATGGGCGTGACCAACAGAATTATTATGTTCATCACAGTTTCTTTTTGCTCTATAAATATCAAGGGTTTCATGGTGTGCACTCTGACCCCCTTTTATTTTTTATAATCTACCGTGTTATATTTTTCTCATGTTTTTGTTCTGGTCAAGCAGTAAAAACGTGTACATTTGGATAAATGTAGTTATCTGTACTTGGTACTTCCAGAACTTTGAAACTTAGAGAAAATAGAGAAGTTGTAGCGCTAAGTGAAGTTTTCGGAGTTTCAGCGTTATGAATCTAACTACAGCAAAATAGCAGGACATGGCTTGCCTATGCAATAAATTTGTTTGCAGCGGCCATTAGTTAGTTTATAGTCAGTGAGTGAGTGGTGATTTGTATATATATTTTTTTTTTCTCGAATTTTTCAGTCACCACTTGTTTAATAAGTAATTGCTAACAAACAGATTCTGTTACAAAACGGTGATTCATGATGGCCGCACTTACGAGTATTATTAGATGGAGTGGTTGATTTGATAGTATATATATGCAAGTCTGAGTAGTGTAAGTAGAAAAATTCCAGAGCCAAACTTCAGAGACTTTTTCTCAGACATCGATTCCATTATTAGCTTGTCTAGATTGTGCCCTTGCGCTTGTCAAGCACACTAGGCAGATACTTTTGGTATTTTATTTATTTTTTTCTGTTTAGCAGTCTTGCAATGATTTGTTCCCAGTTTTAGATTTCTTTTGGATCATACATTGACGTTTTATTTTAGTGGTTTTTTCCTATTCATGGTGTGTTTTTATACATTGCATTACATTTTGTACTGGTTTTGTTTGTATGTTTATTCAGGGAGTACCAGTGTATGCATATAGTGTATGTGGTAGATATTACTGTGTATTGGTTTCTGCATAAATTTGCTGTGGCCTTTTTTTTTTCTTTTTTTTTTTAAGAGAATGTATTTGACATATTTATGAAATTGAATAATTACATGTTAAGCAGACAGTTGTGGTACATGTAGTGTTCTGTGTCTTTTTTTCTTGGATGTGGTTTGAATGCTGTGTACGGGTTTCTGCCGTTTGTTATCTTGTGTTCCTGAAGTCCGTAGGTGTTCGTCACAATGGTCTGTGGTTGGCGGTTGTTAAAGAAAAACACCTGAGCAATTTCAGACACACTTCCCCATATACAGCACCACATGCAAGTTCTATCTCCTGCCTTTCACACACACGCACTGACATACTGTTCGTATGCGTGTGCGCGCGCGCACACAGACACACAAACATTCACATGCGCAGACACACACATCCACACACCCTTTGTAAAAACGACTTTATTATCCAAATTTGCATGATGTTAATTACACTGCGTGGCAAATTACATCCCTGGTCTAGCTCCCTAAAATTAGCAACTGAACCGCACCATCCGTGAATCAAAAATTCACCATAGGCTTTCAGGACCTACAGTTAGTAACAAAAGGTAGATTTGGCACATGGTTGGATGACAAGTAGAGTAAAACTGTTCAGTCTCATGATATGATGTAAACTTCTTCGCTGACCTGAAACTGACTAGGACTAGTCTCTTCTGATTTAAAAAATAAATCTTGTTCTTTAAAAGTGAACAAGGGACAGACTTACTAAAAAAAAAGTTAGGAAAAATACATGCAAGCAACAAGTTGTAAAGAATGGTACACAAAATATGTACATGAATATTTTTCCCCTACTTGCGAAGAATATACAATAGGAAGACTTGAATAATTGAGTCAAATGGTGAGTGTGTACTTTGACGGTGTACATGGATGTTTCACTGAGAAGGCAAGGCTTACGTAGTACTTGGGGCCGGGCTCGGTAGTTTTGGTTCTGGTATTGAGGATGGAAGCCAATACAATGATCTGATGGTATGTGCAGCTTTGTACAAGGAGCTGTTTTTCCCCCCATTTACACCTGGTACAGTTAAGTTCACAAAGTGGTACTTTTTTTTTCTTTTTTTTTTTAACCCTGAGAAGGAAAACCCTGACTCATCCAAACCCATCTCACTTCAGTCAAAAGCGAATCACTCCTTTCAGCCAAAAGCGAATCTCTCTCCAAGACTGAGCAAGTTTTCAGTGGTGCCATTTGTCTACAGCTGGAAATATTCACAATGATTGGTGGATCACGCACGCAAACACACACAAGTGTTCCAAGTGCTACGTAAGCCTCCCTTCTCAGTTATCAGCGCAAAGCTCTTTCTTTCTTTTCCTAACCCAACCAAACATCATTCTTAATCTTACCACATGCCTTTTTTTTTTCTTTCTTTTTTTTCGGGGGTTCGTTTTTCATTTTTAATTCTTTCTTTCCACTGACAAATCTTATTTCGCAATGAGCTACTGACGTATGCTGAACACTTGTGGCTCTAATGTGAACACTGAGAGTGTCTAGGCACGTACGGTTAACACTGAAGCAACGGCCAAAATCACTGTAGCAAATTAACATGCAAAACACATGGCAGTACATGAATCATGACTCATACAAAATGAATTATGAACAAAAACATACATACATGTACAAACATGTAACAGAAGAAAAAAACAAACAAACAAACAAAAAACAGATGCTATCATATAGAGATTGTGATGATAGGCTCACTAATACACTACACAGCTCTTGCTAACAAGTAAGAAAAAAAAAATGAAAGAAATACACAAAGTTACACGGGCCTAGAAAAAATGCATATTATACATAAAAAGCTGCATACCGGTAATATATCTTAAAAAAAAGTTATTATCAAATGGCAGTGAGTCGAATTGATCACAGCACGTCAACTTTGACAGCGACCAGCCTGCTGACAAACAAGAGAATCTCGGCCATTTCCTCCTCTACCTAGAGTACGTAGGGTTCCATTACAGGCCAGTATTAGGGTAATAAATTGAGCAGAACACACTTACTAGGTAAACATTAGCACCACTGAAATCAGTTTCCAATAAGGCACATTATGGCTTGCCTGGTAGGGATTAAGTTTGTACAAAAAAATTGAAAAAAAGAAGGAAAAAAAAAAGAGAAACAACTATTAACATGAACAGTCATAATGATACATACCGAGTTATAACACATCACAATTACACAGGGAAAGAAAAAAAAAAAAGCTTCTATACACAAAAAAGTCATAAATTCAGCACAACAAACCTTGCTCTCAACATCCAATACTCAAGGCAAGATGTTTTCTTATTTTTTTGGCCAGCTGTTTCCAACACAAAAGCAGCAGGAATACTGATTATCTAAAGCTGTTCTCACAATTCTGTACATTAATCTTCCTCCTTGTTTTTTTTTTGGTAGATAATACTTTCCATCAGGCACAGCGCAGAATGACTTTTATACCAAAAAATCTTCCTGCACTGCTGTTGGCAAAAAAGAGAGTATACCTGAAACGAGAACAAGAGAAGGAGAAACAACCAAACAGCTTGCATTGCAGGCCACTACCCGACGACTCGTCACACATCTTTGATACACACTTGACAGCGGCTGACTCGGGTTCGTAAGTTGCCGGCCTTCAGCGTTTGGGGCCTGGGTGTAGCGAACTGCTCGTTGCCTTCTATTGTTGTCAGCCAGAAGCTGTATTTGTTGGCAAAATAATGGCAGGTGCCGCGAGCACCATTGCACTCAATGAAGGGAGTGGCGCGGAAGTCCTCCAGGCAGGAGCCAGGACTGGAGAGGGACTGGCCGCCGCCACCAGGGCCTGCTGCTGTATGCTGTGGGGACAAGAAAGAAATTTTGTCAAGGACCATTGCTACTGCTGTATGCTGTGCAACAACAAAAACTCCCCCCCCCCCCACCTCCCCCCCCCCCCCCCCCCCCCCCCCCCCCCCCCCCCCCCCCCCCCCCCCCCCCCCCCCCCCCCCACACACAAAACAACACACCCACCCACAAAAGACAACAAAAAACCGAACATTTTTAGAGAGCAGCTGGACAGAGAAAAGACGAGGAAAAAAAACAAACAAAAACTAAAAAAAAAAAAAAGAAGAAAAAAAGAGGCAAAACCTGCTGCCACACGCCTGGGACAAACAAATTGTCAGGGCCTGCTACTGTACGCTGTGGACCCCCCCCCCCCCCCCAACAAAACAACAACAACAACAAAACAAGAAAAGAAAAAGAAGAAGAAAAAAAAGCAACAACAAAAGAGAATAAAACCTGTGGGTGAAAAATTGTCCAGGCCTACCATGACATGATGTGGAAAAAACAAAATCAACAAACCAAAATGAAAGCCAAACAAACAGGCACTAGTATAACACTAGAACCTTATGACAAACTTTACATTTTAAAGTAGAGATAGATCTGTGAATGGCATTAAGAAACCTCTAGTGATACAAACCATGGCAAAGCTGTAACCAATCCACATGCTGTTCCAGCCCCGTGGGCATGGTGGAATCTGTAGCGTTTGACTGTGCACAGCGATGACGTTGGCCGGCACGTCACAGACGACGCAACGACTGATGTACGGGACGATGTCGCGCTCACCAACTGGCATCATTGGAATGGGGGCGTTGGTGGAGAGCCAGTAGGAGCGGTCGTTGCGGCTGGCATAGTTGCACACGTTGTTCATGTTGCAGAAGAGGAACGGCATGGTGCTGAAGCGAGGCAGACAGGAGCCTGCCCAGCCTGTCAAGAAATGACAAAATGGGTCATGTGTGCGTCCGATGTTTAACGCCATTTTCAAACATTTACAGGAATCAAGCCCACCAGCTTCAAAGATATCTGACTGATCACTCAGTTTCATTCCTGTTTTTACTTTTTGATCAGTACATCCACCATTCACCTGTCAAAGGTGGCTATTCACAAAATGAAGAAGAAAACATGCTTCAGATGACATGACAGCAGAATTACAAAACAACACACACCCAACCTTTCGTCCACAGAAAATATACAACTCAGCCTAATCACCAATAAACCGACTCTCAGACAGATGAAGTTGCTTACCAAGATCTTGATGATGAGATTTTTCATTGCCCTCGATGTAGAGAAGACTGTATCCGTCCCACAGCTGCGTCTGCCCCAGAGGGCAGCTAGGCACCTCCGTGGATTGACTGTGACGAACGAGGAGGTAGCCAGTGGGGGGAGTGGGGCCAGTCAGACCTGCAGGGCCAGGGTTACCCTTCGGTCCAGGAAGTCCTGCAAAAGATGAGGATGCCATTTTAGATGAATATCTGACAAAAGACGTGACATTTTGACATAAACCCTGATGTTGTTGGTGGCGTTCCCCTCATTATATCCCTATACCACTATGTAATGGGATTTTGCGCTACTGATAGTCTCTACAAGCCACTATTTGGAAGATACTGTCACAGCTGGACCAATTCATTTCACTAGATGTGAGCTGACAGTGAGGGATATATTATATAGCCACATCTCAAGCTCTACTCTGTATATAGATGATGTGTAGTCTATTTCTTCATTAAGCTGATAGTGAACCAGGAGTAATTAATGTCAAAAAAGATTTCTAAGATAGCCATACCATGATGCCTGTGTAGGCTGTGGGGACACACACACACACACACACACACACACACACACACACACACACACACACACACACACACACACACACACTATCTCCTTTACACACTATCTCCCTCACATATTTTTCTTTTTTTTTCTCTTCCTATAGTCCATCTTGAGTGGTTTCCTGTAGTTCACTACAGCTGCAGCAGACTGACTCCAAGCATGACAACTTACCTGGACCGCCATCAGTGCCTGGAAGTCCATCGTTACCAGGTCGGCCAGGTGGGCCCTCCATTCCAGGTAGACCTGGTGGGCCGCGATCTCCCTTGGGCCCGTCAAATCCAGCGGGGCCTGGAAGATAAATGTAACAGGTCAGCTCAAGTACAAAGGTATCATAAGACATTCTCTGTGTGTGTGTGTGTGTGTGTGTGTGTGTGTGTGTGTGTGTGTGTGTGTGTGTGTGATATTTGTTGGTATGAATGCAGAAGTACGCATATTGAGTCACTTTGTGAGAATTTTGTGTTACATAAGTACAACCCATCATTACTGTTATTATTATTACTTAAACACACTGTGGATATGTCCAAAACCTGTGATCTGAGACCAGTCTGCAGATTTACTCAGGTGAATCACAGTACAGGTACATGTCATTTTTGCTGTAATGCGGTTTTGTGGTGCACCAAATGAAACCATGTTATTCACATTTAATTTATATTAAAGTTCACTTCAGACGCTTCAGTTGGAAAGGCTTTTTCCCTGAACCCACATACAGCAACTGATTTCACAGTAGTTGGACACTGAGGTGTGTTATACTGATGATAGCCGTACCAACTGACATCTAAAAAACGCAAATGAGTCCAACTGCTTTACTCCTTTAGCATCGTCTTACCTGTAAAGTTTGTGCTTGCTGAATTTATGAGTATATAGGAAAAGTAAGGATATGACGTGAAAGTGTGCATGCATGTGTGTGTGTGTGTCCGTTCCGCTCAGCAGACCGTGTTCTGCACTACGCAAAAATCATTTTTCTTTATCATCCTCCTCCTTAACCCCTAAGGTACCAATCTCGCACTTTGGCGAGCATGGAGATAAGCGCTGATCGTGCATGTTGGAGAGTTTGGCGCAGAGAGTGTTATGCCCTTGGAGACACTGGCCTGTTTTCAAAATTCACATGATAATAATAATAATAATAATGACAGTACTTATATAGCGCTCTAACCTATTGGTCAATAACAGTTCTAAGCGCTGGGGGGGGGGGGGGGGGGGGGAAGTAGCTATATAAGTAGCTGGAGCAAAACAAATATACACCTCTAAAACTACATCCCATGTGCTACCATTTATCTAAAGAAAAAAAAAGAAGTAAATTGGTGATTTTGTTCAGATGTAACAAGAGATTAAATACTAGAGGTGTACAAAGGCTGCAGTCCGCCAGAAAACACCTGGTACTGAGCAGTGCTGCATTCCAGAATGGGTGGCAGTGAAGGGGTGAACCTACCGTCAAGGCCAGGCTGTCCTTTCTGTCCAGGGGGTCCTGGCAATCCTTGGAATCCTCTTGGTCCCGGCTCTCCCTTCTCACCCTTGGGCAGGTTGATGATCTCAAACGGTGGACCAGGCTCACCACGGTCACCCTTCAGACCTTGACAACAATGGGAAGAAAAATATTGACATATGCTTTATTCAAATGAACCCGTGTGCCTCACGCAAACGCTCCTCTTGCAGTCCACTCTGGACAGTGCTTTGAGACTATGGCAAAATGTTACTGCTAGTCATGTTATGTAGGGATTATCTTCAGCCATGGTAAGCTCTGACTCCTAGCGTATCAGCTATCTGCTTCACACAACACTGATAAAATCCTCTCAGAGCAGAGCATGGCTGCCTGTGTGGCAGGGTATTTGAAGCAGTCACACATGCAACCCTCTCGTCCAAGTGTATAACCATGGGAGTCTACAGCCCAGGAGCGCCAAGGGCATGAACCTATAGACTAAGCTTATGTTTTAATAAAGGATTGCTTCCCCTGCTTTTTGAAAAAGTTAATGTGAAGATTGTGTGCGCAATTATTTCATTAAACAATATCTCAACTTAGAGATTTATTTCTCAGCAGCTGATTTTTCCGTGTTGATTATTAAAAAAGAAAGAAAGACAGACAGCAACAAGAAACAACCTAGGAACAAACACACAAGCATAGCGTGTGACCTTACCTTGGTCTCCTTTCAGTCCTCTGAAACCTTCCTCTCCCCGGTCACCCTTGATACCAGGTGGCCCCGACAGTCCAGGCAAGCCTGACTCACCCTTTGGTCCATCACGACCTGGACTTCCTGGCAAACCAGGCTGACCTGTTGTGTAAAAAGGTTACATGTTAAAAGCAGCAGTGACCCAAGGGTTTTGTGTGGACTCAAGTTTTAGAACTACACAAGAAAATGTAAAGGTGTTTCACCTGAAGAACTCCACATCTGCTGATGCTTTGTTTCAGCCTTGTTGGGGAGCTGGGACAGGTGAGTAGCAGAGCACTGGACTTGTGTTTGGCTCGTGAGTGTGAGTTTGAATTCCTGCTGGGAGCCCAAAACCTGTCCTGGCCCTTTCCTCATTGCCCCGTATTTGTTCTCACCCTTATGTGGTGGAAAAGGATGTTACACCCCTTAACACCCACCCACTTTCTTTCAGTGTTTGTCAAAGTTGTATCACCCATATATAATGGAAAAATATGTTACACCTGCAAAACTAAGTATCAACAAACCACTGTCAAATTTTAGTGAATACCCACCCTTCATTCCTGGCAAGCCTGGCAAACCGTCTCGGCCAGGCTCCCCTGGGAGACCTGGGGTACCCGGTTCACCCTTTGCACCAGGGAAACCAGGCTGACCGTCACTGCCAGGACGTCCGGGGGGTCCGTCCTGACCTGTAGGATATAATCAAACAGAGAATAAACACACAAACGCACAAGTCAATGGGTGGTAGACACAGTGCCAGTATAGAACAACCTCAAGTAGTGACATAAACTCATTGACAGGGTACAGTACCAAGGAACCAAATAATCCACATTTACGTTTTCCTCAAAAGCTTGTTCGCATCGGTGGTTTGTATTTTTGTCTAAACATCAAGAAGGAAAAAAATGCCTCGCTAGCATTCAAAATAATTTCCACTGTATTACTTCAATTTAGGTTTGACACTCCAACAAAACTCTGTGTGTGTGGGGGGGGGGGGGGAAACAAACACCTCATGTTGTTTCCAAAGCAACTGATCAACCAGTGTAACTCTGAAATGGAAATCTCACAAACCTGGCAGGCCTGGTAGACCTGCATCTCCCTTGAAGCCACGCGGCCCAACACCAGACTCAGTGCAAGGTTCACCCTTCATACCTGGCAAGCCATCCAAACCAGGCAAACCTGCAATAATAATAATATGTGTGAATTAATATGTATGCACTTTACCCAGAAGCTTGGCTCAGACCCGGATGCATTAGTGACGGGAGCTGACACCACTACTCCACTGACTGCCTCAAGAACAATACTAATAACAGTAGCAATAATAATAATAATAAACAACTTACCTCAAATGCTTGGACACAGAGACCAAGACACATGCTGAACTGAACCCAAGACACGCTCACTATATATCATGCAAATTCACTCACACACCTGACATCAACATCACTTGGCGTGAAGGGGGGGGGGGGGGGGGGAGAGAGAGAGAGAGAGAGAGAGAGAATGTGTTTGCAAGTGTCAAGATTTACCTGGCTCTCCCTTGACCCCAAACTGACCGTCACGGCCTGGACCACCTGGGCGACCAGGTTCTCCCTTCAAACCGACAGATGGCAAGCCAGGTAGACCAGGCTGGCCTTCAGGACCAGCGGGACCTAAATGGAGACATAGTTCAGAATCAACATCAACAACGACCCATGGAAGAATTGTGCACATGCAGACACACACACACACACACACACAAAATTGGAAAAAAGAGACCCCCCAATACCCAACCCCACCTCCAAAATAAAGAAAAAAAAAAAGGGGGGGGGGGGGGGGGAACCTAAGAAGAAAACCCCAAGAAGTGCTGAACTAGTACCTTCATGTACGTTGTACACACAATCAGAGACAAACAGATGCATTCAGGTGTGTTACTGTATTCACTTGTTGTCATTTCATACAAATATAATCATATTTTAAAAAACTTGAACTGTATCAACACAGTTACCAGCAAATAGTGAAGATGACAACTGACATCACAAAAAGACTTACAGCATTTGGAGTTTTTGAGAAATACTCTGTGCATAGTGCTGCTGCTTCAGGATGATTTCCCTGGCAGGTATAGGCAGGTAGTATGAGCAGATGCTTGACGTAAATAATAAACTCACCTGGTTCACCCTTGGCACCGGGAAGTCCAGGCAGGCCATCATTTCCAGGCAGACCAGGTTGACCCTTCTCACCTAATCAAGGTATTGAAATACAGTGTACAAAATATGATGAACCTCTCAATAACTCAAACTGCACACCCCAGCTGAGTGATATTGTTTTAGTTAGTTAACTTATAATTTTAAGCACACTGTAGCTTGTGGTTTCCCGTTATAGTCTGCATTAGTATTTATTTAACCAGTATGAGCAGACAGTTGTGATGTACATTACAGCCTGTGCAGCGCTCTATAATTACTATGTATCATTATTATTATTATTATTTATTTGAAGTCATATTCTCTTTCCTTCTGAGAATTATGGACAAAAATAGTCAACTTTTAGATTTTCATCTAGTTTTAAACCCAATAAACAAACAGCTATGCCTACCTTGCAGGCCAGGTAAGCCAGGCAAGCCACTGTCTCCCTTTGCACCTGGCAATCCAGGTAACCCAGGCATTCCGGGGAGGCCAGGTTCACCTTTGACGCCCGGCAGACCTGTAGGATAACAGCGATTGCCATAGTACATGAAGACGTACGTTTGGATATTGTCTGTATCTGTTACCAGTTCATTTAAAATGAAATAATCACACAAGAACAAAACTGTGACTTCTGCTGAAAAAAACCCAAAACAAAACAAAAAACAAACAGGCATTACGGGGAGGCCAGGGTCACCTTTGGGATTGCTGTTGTACATGAAGTGACATCTGTTTGGATATTGTCTGTATAATTTATGTTACCAGTTCGTTAAAAAGAAATACATGTAATCATACAAGAACAGAATTGTGACTGCTGCTAAAAAGAAAAAAAAGAAAAAAGAAATCTGCGATTTGAACTTTTTTAAGCTGCAGCAGACGCATCTCATCAAAACTTTTCACACATACATGGCTCGCCATCTCGTCCAGGTCGGCCAGGATCTCCCTTGGCTCCAGGCAACCCAGGAAGTCCGTCACGGCCAGGAGGTCCGCTGTCTCCCTTCGGTCCGGGCAGTCCATCACGTCCGGGTAGTCCAGGCTCACCAGGTAGACCAGAGTCACCAGGCAATCCAGGCAGTCCGGAGTTTCCTGGTGACGGATAATGAACTCCACATAATGTACACACTGCAAATCTATGTCAAGCTTAGTTTGCCGTCATCAGGGTAAAAAAAAGAAGGCCTAAACACAAAGGATTTGATAAGAACTTAGGCCCTTTTCAGATGATACTGCAGTGACCAGACACACACACACACACACACACACACACACACACACAACACACACACACACACATACAGTGAAAAGTGGCTGGTATTATACCTTTCATGCCAGGCAGACCGTCAAGTCCAGGTAAACCAGGACGACCAGGCTCTCCTTTCTCCCCCTAAAAACACAAAAATATTACATTATTTAAACAACATGTATTGCTATCGTATCATATATCTACTAACAAAAACAAAACAAAACAAAACAAAAACAAAAATCCCCCCTGCCCCCTAAAAACATCACCACCACCACCACCACCAACAAAACACATCAAACCAACCCATCAAGTCACAAAAGAAATACCTGCTCAGAGGCTATTTATCTATTTAGGGCTTAACACTGTGCAAGCAACAAAGACTATGTTGTGGCTAAACCTGCTCAGAGGATAAAGTTTGATGATACCGGCAT
This sequence comes from Batillaria attramentaria, assembly GCA_018292915.2. Lineage (NCBI taxonomy): Eukaryota > Metazoa > Mollusca > Gastropoda > Batillariidae > Batillaria > Batillaria attramentaria. Next base: position 127,132 of record JACVVK020000313.1, on the reverse strand, counting down.
TCACCTTTTTAAAATATTTTTTTTTAAATTGCAAAACGGTGACCATGTTAACCACTCACCAATCTGCCGCGTTCACCGGGGAACCCAGGTAGACCCTTCTCTCCAACAGGACCTGGCAAACCTGGTCGACCGGGCTCACCGTCTCTACCGGCATCACCAGGCAAGCCAGGCAGACCTGGGTCACCGATACCCGGTTCACCCTTCGGTCCCATCAGACCAGGCAGCCCTGGACGACCTGTTCAAACAGAAAGTACCGAACAGTAAGCATGGCTGTTCTACAATATTTAAAGAGCTGAGGTGACCTAAAAAGAAAGAAGGAAAAAAAAAAAAAAAAAAAAAGGGAGAAAGTGGAGAGCATGAGCAGAGGCTACACTGGTGGTGTGTTTGTCTGTTTGTAAATGACCATCGCTACTGTTGCAGTGAAGTGTGGGTTCAAACATAGGTTAAACTGTGATGTGAAATAGGATTTCTCCTGTCATCAGGGCTGCTAATCAGGGGGTTTTCTTTGGGACGTGCAACTCCCCCCACTCCAAATTTGAAAAATAGATAGGTAGGTGACACTGCACTGCAGCAACATGCTTTCTCGAGGGGGAAGCAATCCAAATTTCCGAAAAGGATAATACAGCTGGACAAATAAAATGAGTGGTGCTAGGTCAGGTTTCCCTTTACTCAAAGCAAAAAACCCCAAACCAAACCAACAACAAGACACCACCCCCCTCACCCCCCCTCCAAAAAAAAAAGAAGAAAAAAAAAAGAGAGCCCAACAAAAAAGACAAAGAAAAAGAAAAACAAAAAAGAAAGCCCAGACACAAAACAAAAAAATGCCCCAACTATTTCTACTCACCATCTTGTCCGGGTTCACCAGGTAGACCATCCAATCCAGGCTCTCCCTTGGCTCCAGGCAGTCCGGGCAGTCCGTCCTCACCAGGCACTCCGCGATCACCAGGAAGGCCGGGCAATCCTGAGTCACCCTTGGGGCCTGTAAGAGAGTACGTACACAAGCACACGCTTTATAATAGAAAACAAAGAAAGAAAGAAGAAAAGAAAAGAAAAGGATTCACAAAAATCCATCTCACTTTCTCAAACGCAAATTGCAGGAAACAAATAAACCACACCAAAAAAATGTAAATTCAAACACAAACATGCCAAAGATTTTATGTCTGCCATCACAAAAAAGGTAAAAATCGAAAAAAGGGGGAGTAAAACAAGAACACACGTGGATTTTCATTTCTGTAAAACTCTGAACAACACTCGTGACACACACTGTGACCTTGACTGACCTCTGAGACCAGGCAATCCTGGATCACCAGGGAAACCGCGCTGTCCCTTCAGTCCTTTCATGCCAGGCAGGCCAGGCAGACCGGGTTGTCCGTCACGGCCCGGTTCTCCAGGGAATCCCATCACACCAGCTTCGCCCTTCTGACCTGTGAGACAAAGAGGAAAACCATAAAAAAATATACTGATGCCAGCCATTTTATTACCAGGATACAATAGCACAAAGAGTGGAAATTCTTACTCAAGCAGTAGTTGACGTCTGTGGTGGAAAAGCAGCTTTTACAGAGCTATGCATTTTTAATTTTGATTAACATTTTCTTTTTCAGTCTCTTGGATGTAAATTACCAGCAACAACCAAAAATGCAATCAAACCTGAAGTAAAAAGTAAGGTAACAAGTTTACAAACACCCTTTTCCAATAGATATGCACAAAACCACAGTTTTACAAGATAGACTGCCACAAAGCGTTGGTGAGTGGATTACCTGATGCGCTATACATCTAGACACTTTCACATGTCCACAAAACATACCAGGCAATCCAGGCAGGCCATCTTGTCCAGGTGGTCCGGGATTTCCAGGGCGTCCGTCAAGTCCAGGAAGTCCGGGTTCACCAGGCAGTCCATCGATACCGCGGTTGCCCTTTGCTCCGGCCAAGCCTGGAAGTCCGGGCAGACCTGCGTCTCCCTTGGCACCAACTTCGCCTGAAGACAGTCGTGACAACCCAAATTATCGTAACATATACACTGACCTAAAGCACACTGGAACTGTGAGGGGCATGCTGTGCGATACGTCCCCACTTTGAGGTCATCACTATCACCTCCTCTGTTTCTTTTCATCTCCCTACCCTAGCATCTTTTTTTCTTCTTCTGCACTGACGATCTCCATTGCAGTTCCATTCCCATACAAGAACATTTTCCTTCTTTGCAGCATCCAAGTCATGATTCTGGTATTTTGTAACATGTACAGATGTAATGAATTCTACAAATCAGTGTTAAAAGATAATACGCTGTCTCTTGCCCAAGAATGTGTACAGGTCTGGTTATGTTTGTGTGACCACATTTGTATGGATGTAGGCTGAGATACATGTGTATGAGTGAATGATTTCCTAAATCATGTACCTGTGATGTTGGGTAACAAAGTTGCCAGGCTTAGAGAGAGAGAGAGAGAGAGAGAGAGAGAGAGAGGAGAAATAAACTGAGCTGAATCAAACTTGAACTGAAATGATTTGGTGTGTGTGTGTGTGCTTGCGTGCATGCGCACACCTGTGAGTGTGTGTGCATGCAAACGATGCAAATTCTTCTTGTAAAAGCCTGACCCCCCACCCCATCTTCCCCTTATCTTTAAACTTTTACTCTGATTTGGAATGAACACAGAGCACAGACACCATGAGAAAAGCAGCTCACCAGGTTGGCCAGGCAGTCCAGGAAGACCATCTTCACCAGATGGTCCAGGGCGCCCAGGCAAGCCAGCGTCTCCCTTGGGGCCGTCACGTCCGGGCAGTCCGGGCAAGCCAGGATCACCGGACTCTCCCTTCAGTCCAGGCAGTCCAGGCAGGCCATCCTGTCCTGATGTCACAAAGATCATGATACAGAGAAATCAGCTTGGTGTTTGGTAACCTAGTGATCTGACAAAAGCTTACTCTTGAAATCTCATTTACACATACATGTACATTCAGCGTGTTTCCAGCTCAAGGGAAATAATCACTGATGAGCAATCTGCTGTTCGTTCTCTTGGTCAATCTGCTGATTAATGATGTTGTGAATGCACAGTACTGGGACAGGTTTTTGTGATAATAAACTTAGAAAAGCAATGTGCTGCTGGTCATTATTGCACAATAAAATAACAGAATTGAATAGAACTGAAAGTTCATGGGTCAAAGGGTACGTGAAGTGACATTCAGCGGCCACGTGATCAGGTGTGTAGTGTGTAGCATTTATGTGTACTAGCTGGGATCTTTCTGAAACAAGGAAACAAAGGCAAAGAGGTTCTTCTGCACTACTAGCTGGTATCACTACAGCTGCTACTGCCACCACCACTACCACAACTACACTAGACCACTGAAGAATTGGTCACAGGGACTCACCTGGCGCTCCAGGGCCTCCCTCACGTCCAGGCAGACCAGGAGGTCCTGGGTTGCCACGGGGACCTGGAAGTCCTTGAAGCGCTTCTCCAGGAAGTCCAGGCAGACCAGGTTCTCCTATAAATTGGATATGACAGTGATAATAATAAACTAAAATAAATATGGTTTTCGTCATTGCAAATTTTAAGCACTCACGAAATAAACCTAAGGCTTTCATGACTGTGGCAATATTTGAAATCTTCATAGCTCACGCTAATTGTCCATCCCTGATTCCTCACTACTGCAGACCTACTTGAGGTCAGAGACGCTTAGTTTACTTGAGTTTCTCCCTTTATACACTTCAGTGTTATAAGTTTTGTAGGAACATGCGCTTTTCCTGCGTGAGCAAATACATATACGGTACACACTTTCATGTTAAAATTTGTAATGTGTCACGCCCACCACATGTGCAAATACACACATACACTTCAATGCTGTAAATTTTGTCAGTTGGTGCTTCTTGTCCCTTTACTTGCAGCACCATATGACCTCATTCTTGCAGAATAGCAAACATTAAAAAAAAAAAAAAAAGATCTATAAAAAGAATATGCCCTGCTCTTTCTCCATGAAACACTTGACTGACAAAGTTGACAAACATCATTGACAAACCATCAGGTCCGGGCAGACCAGGCAATCCAGATTCTCCCTTGGGGCCAGATAGGCCAGGAGATCCGGGCAGACCAGGCAACCCTTTCTCGCCACGAGGTCCCGGCAATCCTGAAAAAGAAAGTCATATCACATGACCATTTGCATTGTTTTAATTTCAACACCTCTGCTGTGAAGTATTGAAACTCACGAAGTGTATAATGTAGTTCAAATTTCAATTTCCATCAAGTGACAGTCGACATGCCTAAAATATGTTTCATGGTGGGGGAATACAGAAACAGAGTCTGTATGTAGAAAAATAAAAGTTATGCTCTGCAAGTGTCTGGATATATACATATACTGCATATATAGATGTAGATTATGGTAACTGGTTACTTGTGATAGTGAAATCTCAGACAGACAGACGGACAGACAGGCATACACACACTACGCACACACACATGTACATGGAGACATACAAACACAGATGTGTTCACACAAACATACAAATACACACACATATGCAGACACAGACACACACACATATGCAGACACACACAGAGACACACTTGAACACACACACACACACACACACACACACACACACACACACACACACACACACACACACACACACACACACACACACACCTCTAGGACCAGGGACTCCACTCAGTCCAGGTTCGCCAGGATCTCCCTTCATGCCAGGTAAGCCAGGTAGACCAGGTTCACCTGAGAACAAGGCAGAGACACAGGTGTACAGTCAAACGGAAGACAAGTTAATGTCCAGCAGCTTTTGTGGGCAAATCCTTGTTTGCACTTTGTTGTTGTTGTTTGTTGTTGCTGTTGTTGATAACCCAGTTATACTGAAGTGATTTATCACTGCCTCCTCAATGAAACTTCTTCTCAGATGACTACCAACCATTGTGACAATAATACAGTGACCGCGCTAAGGTTTTTTCAAACCTGTACTGTAATTGCCCTGCTCATCAGAACCAGTGTGTGCAAACAATAGGCTACATCGGCAAACGATTATATGCACTGTTTCAATACTCGGTAGAACATGCCCTTTCAGAACACACACTGTGACAGTAATCACTACATAACAACGCACACCAGTTGCATGAACGGTATGGAGATCAAGGGAAGGACCAGAAAAGCTGAAAATCAACCAGTACGCCGTACTGGTAGCCAACAGGTTCCTTACCTGCTATTTATAAATTCCAACCATCGTGATACACAATCACTGTAGTACTTAGAAAACTCTACTATAAAGCAACCAAACAGTTTAATCCCTACAAAAAGGCCCATCAGGTCTAAGAAAGTCATATTCCCTTTGCAAACCTTACACAACTGCACTATAAACATCATTGCAGAAATCTAGTTTTGAAAGCTCAGAAGAAGTAAAGAGATTATGACACCCTGAGCCATTCTGAAAACTGAGTTATGTCAATTTCCGTGATCATGTTTAGTTGTCTGAAGTTCTTACAAACTATGTCACGTTTCCAAGCAGGTGATGCTTAGGTATCTTACCTTTAGGTCCAGGCAGGCCAGGTAACCCTGGAATACCTTCTTCACCAGGAACGCCAGGGAAGCCAGGATCACCCGGGTCTCCTTTGAATCTATCGCCAATGACAGTGCCTGAAAAACCGAAGAAGCTTGCACCATAAGAAGGATCTGGTCGAGTGGTTTAGGCATTTGCTAGCCAATCCTGGTGGGACAGGGTTCAAATTATGTTGTACCTGTAGGCAGAAATTTGCCTGGGGATTTGACCAAATTCTGCATGCAGACTCACACATCAATGCACGCATCCCCACCACCCACAAACACATCACGATGTTCACTACCCAAATACATCAAAATTAAAACACAGCTGAAGGACATCCTGTTAAACTGGTATCAGGCATGAGTTCTCCCCCCCTCGGCTAGAGGGCAGTGGAATTCCAGCGAACGGCTGAAAAAACTCATGCCTGCGGTATGCTGGACCTTGCTTCAACTCACCGGGTTCTCCTTTCATACCAGGAAGTCCAGGCAATCCAGGCAGACCATTCATACCGGGGTCGCCTCTCTCACCAGGCGGTCCAGGAATACCGATACCGGGTTCTCCAGCAATGCCGGGTATGCCGGGCTGCCCAGATGGACCAGGACGGCCATCGAGTCCAGGTAGACCTTTCTCACCCTGAAACCAGTAATTACTAAATCACTGCAAAGTGGAGGGTGTGTATGATAAGCAAAGGGTGCACACGATGAAACACATCACTTTCAGATCTGCACACATCAAAAATATTCCAAAGGGTTGACAGCCCCTCCCACACACACACACACACAAAACAAAGACAATGAACAAAAAAACAGAAACAAAACAACAAGAACAACAACAAAACCCATGAAAATTAAAGAAACTATATGATCTTGTACAACTGAAGTCAGTACTGAGATTCCATACCCTGTCTCCCTTGACACCGGGTAAACCAGATACACATGATGAATCAAAGGTTTGACAGAACCCCCCCCCCCCCCCCCAAAAAAAAAAAAAAAAAAACACACACACAAAAAACAACACACACACACACAAAAACCAACCAAACAAAAAAACAACAAAAACAGAAAAAAATACAAAGCAACAACAAGAAACCCATGAAAAGAAACTATACGATCTTATACAAATGAAGTCAGTACTGAGGTTCCATACCCTGTCTCCCTTGACACCAGGTAAACCAGGTGCGCCTGGTGGTCCCTGAGGGCCAGAACGACCTGCTCGTCCGGGTTCACCAGGTAAACCAGGTGCGCCAAGGTCTCCCTTCAAACCTGCACAAAATAAAGAGAAGTGAACACGAAAGTAAAAACTTTACTTGGCAAGAGGAGTTTATAGTTCGGATAAAAAAAATATATATACAAAATCACGAGCGAAGAAAATCATCTATGAGCCCAAACTAAAACCCCCAACCCCCATCCCCTTCAAACTGGTGTAACTGGGCGTTTGTGAACCAGGGGCCTGATGAAAAGAGACTAAGCTCGTCTGAGACTTACCTCTACTCTCAGATTTATTGTTGGGATTATCATCAGTGTGCATGTAGACAGACTCCACCATAGTCTCCATTTATGCATCTCGTACTAATCTTTTAGTATCAGCTGGGTCAAGCAAGTCTCAGACCAAGTCTCTACTATGCATCAAGCCCCAGCCCAATACTGGAACAGTTTCATAAAATGAGATTAAGAAGACTTCTCAACTCAATTCCTACCAAGTAAGTTTGGGGTTGTGTGCCAGTGCCCCCCTCCTAAAAACATCACAATTAACTCTTATCAGTGTGGATTTTAATTTGGCGAGGTGGGAATTTTGTGTTTTGATTATACTCATGTTTGCTGCAATAAGACCCGTTAACAAACCATAATGTTGCCTGATTTTCGCATCCAGGGCCAAAACAGGGCCGTGGGATACTTGTGCGCGGTACAAAAGTGTTAATGATGGGGTGGAACCCACTGGGGGCTTTTCAGAGCATGAAAGCCCTCTAGAACAATCAACAGATGGAATGCAATTTGCAAAAACCAACCTTCTGGCCCAGGCAAGACCTCTGGACGTGCTGGGTCTCCCTTCAGACCTCGCTCACCGGGCAGACCGGGCAGACCCTCGTCTCCCTGTTGCAAACAAAAAAATATACTTGGGTAATATTACATTTCCAATGGAAGATCGTTTGTGGGTGAACACCTTTATTTTCTGATCAGCCTTTCTAGGCGGCAGGAAGACAGATGGCTATGAGTAATACCACTTCATAGGAATCAATTTTTTTTACCAGCACCACCAAAACCTTGAATAAATACTCACAGGCAGACCGGGCAAGCCGGGCAATCCCGGTGAACCATCCTCACCGGGTTCACCCTTTTCACCAGGAAGTCCAGACAGGCCTGGGTCACCAGGCACACCGGGCAAGCCGTCCAAACCGCTGCTTCCCTTCTCTCCCTTGAAGCCTGGCAGGCAAGCCGGGCATGGTCCACCGCGATCACCTGAAAAACAGGTATTCAAGTATTTTTATGCTACTGGCGCATACCTTAAAGTGCTTTTGTATGTGTATGTGAGCGAGTGAGAGAGACAGTGTGTGTGTGTGTGTGTGTGTGTGTGTGTGTGTGTGTGTGTGTGTGTGTGTGTGTGTGTGTGTGCACGCACACATGTGCATGTGTGTAGGTGTGTAAGCAGTTTTTACTGCACCATAGGCACCAAAGCAGTATCAGCTGATTCTCGGCACATTCGAAGGCATGTTTTTGTGGTAGAAAGGCTGTTTACAGTCATTCTCAGACCATGATGTAAGTCTGAATCTGAGAATAATGTAGGAAAATGTAAGTCATCATTTCTTCTGCGTATGGTGCACTAGAATGCATTCTCGACCACAGTGAGTGTTGTCGAATATGTGTGTGTGTGTGTAAGTGCATGCATGCTTGTATGTATATGTGCTTTAGCACACTGAGTCATTTTTTTTTTCTGTGAGAGTCGGCACTATTTTAGTACTATTTTTTATTACGTGTTGTAAAACAGGTCTGTGATGATGTGCAACCAAAATTTGGTGCAACCGAGTAAATGAACACTGAGATCGGGCCTCTCACCTTTGTCTCCAGGCGCACCAGGCTGACCGTCACGTCCAGGAAGACCGGAGAAGCCCTGCTGACCTTTCTGTCCCTTGGGGCCAGGCAAGCCGGGGAGACCAGTGGTGCTGTTGCCGGGCGGACCTGGCAAACCTCGGATACCCTCCTCTCCCTTCCGGCCAGGGATACCGTCCAGACCAGGTAAACCAGGCTGGCCTCTAGGTCCGGGGATCGTCACACCAGGTTCTCCAGGGAAACCAGGCTCTCCCTTGGCACCAGGGCGACCAGGAACACCAGGGCGTCCATCCAGACCAGGCAGCCCTGGAAGTTCAGGAAGAACCGTGTTACAGAGAACAATGTGAGTAATCTATGCAAAGCAGTACTTCTTCTGTGTTAACCCTGGCCTAGCTGAATCTGTTTGTCTTATGCTGACAAAGCCACTGAGGTAACCTGGTATAAGCAAGTGGAGTGTCAACACACACAGACTCAAACACACAGACTCAAACACACACACACACACACACACACACACACACACACACACACACACACACACACACACACACACACACACAAAGACGTACAAAAATATCCAATGTCATGGGTCACAGTCAAGCAGAGGGGATAGGTAGGAAGATCCTTACTCATTCAGAAGTCAGATCAAAGACGGAACAAATGAATTCTGACTTCGAAACTAAACTGACTCTAAACTGAGGGAGCTGAAAACGGCGGCCAGAAGTAAGAAGTTTATAAACTCTGGAATATGGTATGTTAAGGGTCTGAAAAGATCTTCCTCCATTTCCTCCCCACTCTCTACCTGCACTAATCTTCAAGTCTGGTCTGCTGCTCTCCCATGGAACCAAACAACGGAAACAAAGAGAAGAACACTCAGTCTTTGGGGCACTCACTGGCACAATAGTCACAGCATCTGTTCGGTATTTTATTAACACTTACTGCCTTGCTTATTTTATTTAAGGCAGACTGCTAGAACAGAGGAACAAAAGATGTAGGATGACAGATCATTGCCATCCTTGTCAAATCTCTCAAGAGCATTGACAACTGTATGTCGCAAGCCTGAGGTTTGGCATGGACGGCAATAATGCACATCTGATGGGATGAAAAGACAAATGAAAGAAAGACTAAACTGAACATTTCAGGTTCAAAGTAATACTGTACCTGGACTCCCCAGATCTCCCTTGTCTCCTTTGGGTCCGTCTCGGCCTTGACCTCCAGGGTTTCCAGGAACACCGCGTCCTCCCTCAGGTCCAGGCGGACCTCGGGGTCCATCTTGGCCAGGCAGTCCAGGAAGTCCAGGGTCACCAGGAGGACCCAGGGGACCAGGGTTACCTGGGAGTCCACGTTCACCCACCGGTCCTACTCCCTGCAAAGCACCGCAGTATTTGTCAATGGTGTCACGTAAATAATAATAATGATAATCATAAATAGCTTTAACGAAGTGCCATACCTCAATGATGTACAAAGCGATGTACTGCTTTACACACACACACACACACACACACACACACACACACACACTCACACAGCAAATAACAATGCACTGCAAGCCCCAACTAAATTACTCAACACACGCGCTCTAAGGAGACAAACAATTCAAACAAAGAGGTATTATTATTTCAGCTGTTTAGTTTCAACACACATAGAAATGAGAACGGGGGGGAGGGGGGGGGGGAAGGGGGGGAGGAGGGGAGGGGGGGAAGCACCAAAGTCCCTTAAACAACAAAACTACAGCAATACAGAATTAAAATTAGAAAAGGAGATGAGCTGAAACAGACAGAGAATGACACGACGACATATAAACTTACACCAGGTGTACCACGAGGACCTGGTTCTCCTTTGCGGCCATCCAAACCGGGAATACCTCGTTCACCTTTCATACCGATCAGACCAGGTAAGCCGGGCAGGCCATCCATGCCACGATCACCCTATCAGGAAGGGAGGGAGAAAACCATCAATACAGCACTGTCATGTGATGAAAAATCTTTTGGAACGTACGTCCTACATATTAGCTGCTTTGGATAAATTCAGGGGTGCAGGCTTCCCAATCTGGAAAATCACTTTGAAGCTTAAACCCATCCGAACAACCAGAGAGGGGTGGGGGAGGTTCACGACACCTCTGATCTTGCACTTGTCAGAATAACCTCAAATGCTTTTTAGCAAAGAGACGATTCTTCAACAAAGGAGTACCCATGGATCTTGAGGCATGCTCTGTTTTATGTACGTTACAAATACACTTGGCCGTCACCCCATAATCCAAACTTACTACTCGCTGATTTTGCCAACCCAGGGAAATTTACTTTTTGAAAGTTCTATATTCGGAAAATTTAATCTTCCAAAGTTGTAATTCTGCAAATCCAGAGGGTTCTAGAAAATTCACACCCCTGCATTTTATTCATTTCTGTAATTATCAATTATTATGATTGAAAAAACCTTGTGTATAATTTACAATAAAGTAGCTCATAATCTACAATTTTGTTTTTCTTTTCCTTTTGTTTTCAATATTATCAAACTGATTATATTTTAATTTGTTCCCCTTTTCACAATCATTACGATAATCATTTAAAATTATGACAATTATCATTACTGTCAAGAGAACATACCTTTTGTCCTGGAAGACCAGGGTTACCTGGGAATCCTTGCTTGCCCTGTTGAGTATACGTAATTCATTAACACCAAATAAAAATGCACAAGTATAGCCATGTTCCAGCTGTGTAGACAAAAAATACAGGACAAACAGCATGCCCATAAATGGTCAGAAAGGCACACCACACATTACCGGTGTAGCTGTTAGCTAGCGCACCGGTTTCTCACTGTGATGTGTAAATGTGCACTGATCACTCCTTGCCTTCAGATCAGCAAAAACATGTCATCGATGGCAAATCATCATCTAAAAGAATTACGGAATGGAGATAATCCATTTCAGCCTTTGTTTCTAGTGTCCTGGGTTGTGTCCCCTTATTTAAGCTCCCAAAGGAAGCAAACAGGTTAGAGAAAAATGTCACTGGTTTTAAGAGATTAAAATTAATCTGAATTGGATTTTCAACAAATGTGACTGCTACATCTGCAGAGCCACATGATACATTTCTGAGACCACATGGTGACTCGGTTCAGAGCTCTTGTCAGCCTTTTCCTTCAACGCTAACAAATTTCATACAAGGTATATGTTGTAGAGATCGCGAAAAGTCATTGCATTTCGATGGAAATTTCTAGACCATCCCAGAACATGCGAGTGCAGTAACGTCAGTAGATTACGTAACCTTGGAAAGATTCCGTACTTGCCAGTATGTTACAGAATGTTCTAGATCTGACCTGTTAGTATATAAGCAGCACTGCACAGCGTTCTGGGTTTTTCGCTCTTTCATGAGTTTGTTCTTACGCATCTTCTGTTAATAAAGTATTGGAGTTCCAGCCTGTTGTATCCCGTGTCTTCTCTGCGAGTGCACCGAGAGAGCGACATAGCAGGAAAAAAATACAAGGTATATGATGAATAAAGTCGCCTTGTTCTTACTATTATGCTGCTTCCAACTGAAAGTAGCAGTTCGCTTGAATAGCATGCACCTGCAGTGTTTTCACACTGAAAACAAATCTTGTGCCTTACCCTGGGTCCAGCAATGCCGGGTACACCCTTCTCTCCAAGCATGCCTTTAGGACCAGGTCGGCCCTAAACAGCGTGAATAAAAGATACACATTATAAAACGTGATGATACTGAATGTAGTCAGTCTTGAATTTGAGAGAGAGAGAGAGAGAGAACGAGAAAGAGAGAAAGAACACATGACCAACCCCCCAAAAAAACAAACAAACAAACAATAAACAACAACATATGAAACTGAACACTGCCCAAACACAGCAGCCAGTGTAAGCTAAAAGAAAATAACAACTACATTTTTTTTTTTTTAAACTTATGGAATAAATGTGGAAAGGAGACGCTTCATATGCAGTGTAAACGCGTTTGGCTGCTACACAGATGACCCAGATTTATTGTCCTGGACTGGTACGGGATTAATGTGTGGATTGGAATATCGTTCCCAGTCTTGCCTTTGTGTGCGCAGAGCATGCTCATCAACTGTACACATTAAAGGGCTCATCTCCACCTTATGAAGCAGACAAAGTGAAATACATAAAAGCACAAAAAATGGGCAAGGGGTTTTCTGACAGGAAGCAGGCTGAATTTTTTACAAGGCACCAAATTAGACCCCGAAACAAACAAAATAACAAAATAAAACAGTATACACTCTCACTCACCTGTCTACCTGCTTCACCTGGGAAGCCCACTGGACCAATTTCACCTTTCATTCCCTGAAAGGAAAAAAAAAAATGAAACAAAGCTCTGATTGTGAATGTGTCTCCAACATCATCTACACCCATTTGTGCTGAACACGGATGAATATTCCCAACTCCCTAACCTTGATTAGACATTAAAACTAGGAAAATGCAACAGACTTGTCTTCAGTGTTAAATGTTCCTTGGGCACATGGATCAAACAAACAAATGAAAAGCAGATAACACAAGAATAATGACAACAACATTTACAACATAACCTGCAGAGCTTTACTTGCTTAAAATGGAGACATTTGAAGTTGGGGTCAGAAGAAGTCACAATCCACATCAATAAGCAGAGGTCAGAAAAAAGTAAAACTTATGTTTTTTACATATATATATACACAAGCAGCCTATTCCATATGTCTACACCTGTGCATCTGATACGAGAAGCCAATCAACGAACACTTTAGCCCGTCTCAAAACTATGCTGAAATGCCAGTTCACTTCAGTTTTGTTCGAGACGGTATCTCTGCACATGGAAAAGCCCATACTCGCTCCATCCCATCTTTCAGTAATAAATAATAATAATAATAATCACATCGGTATAGTCGCTTTATCCCAAATATTTGGCTCAAAGTGCCGCGAGCTAAGCCTAACACGCACACTCATAACACATTACAATCATGTGGTGCGAAGGGCCAGCTCAGAAATTTAAGTTTCGGAAGTTCATGATTGTACTTATTTTTGAATTTTGTGGGCTGAACATTTTCAAAGCAGAGGGGCAGAAAGCTGGAGTACCCGGAGAGAAGCCCTGGCGGTCGGCCTGAAAGAACGGTGCCACATACGAGAAAGAAAAATTCTTCACCCAGAGTGGGACTTGAACCTGACCTCTCGCAATGATGACTAAATGTTACCCACTAGACCAGCAACCACTAGACCACCGAACATAATCTTCCTTGTGTCGGTTTGGTTCACAACGACCCAATCACCTCATTTTGGTTCAACCACCAGCCACTGCCGTTTTGCTGTGCAGGCGGCCTATGGCATGATGACTGAGGTTTTCTCATGCAATGTGTGTCTCAGATCTGAGATGCCAAGTGCTTACCGGTACTCCAGGATCTCCTCTTGGCCCAGGCAGTCCAGGGGGTCCTTGAATAATGGTTGGGGGGTTTTCTGCGAAGGCACCAGGTGAGCCGGGTGGCCCGGTTTCACCCTTCATTCCAGGTTCACCCTTTGCACCGGTCTTGCTGATTCCCATGGATCCTTTGTCTCCTTTCGGTCCATCACGTCCGGGCAAGCCCTAAAAATACGGGCAATCGTGAAAGACTTCTTAATGCATACAATAAAGCAATTTTTAAAGATACATCCTGCAGGTTTATTATGTTCAGAGACCGACCTAGGGTTATAACCGTGACAAGAACGTGATACCATTCAGAAGTGTGCAAAATATGAAGCCTTTTGGGGCTGTCATTGCTAAGATATGAACCAAAACAAGAGCCAAAATATGCGCCTGCCGCCTATTTCACTTTCAAGTGAAGTGGCGTGTTTGTATGAAACAGACTATTTCTACGGTCAAGTGGCCGTCTCAGCACAACTCGCACGTGTTCGCTGGCGACACTGTAAGTTCACAAAGCTCTAAAATACGCTTTGGGAGGACCACTGACTCAGTAGTGACAGCATCTGTGCAAGACATGTTTTTGACATGGTGAGAGTTGCTCATCCTGCCAAGATGCTGCTTGAACACATTTTATACTGCTTGCACAATGAAACAATTTTAACACACTTCATACTGCTCACACTATGGACACATTCACACTGCTCACACAATGAAACATTTAAACAAACTTCGTGCCACATGAAACAATTTTTCAGACATGTTTCATATCGCTCACAACCATTCCCTGTTCTTCCATCTCTCTTTCCACTGCATGTTTCTTTCCACTATTTTTGTTTCTGTGGTTGTGGGAGATGCCTTTCAAACCCAAACTTATTTTCCATTTTATGCTTATGCCACAAGATGTCACACTTTATAAGCTTCCTGTCTTACTTAGGCAGGGGAAATAGGTTACTGCATAACTAACTTAGTAAGAATAAGGTTAAGACAGGAGAAAATGGAGAGATGGCTGCAGCGGCACTGCATCAAGATCTAAGAAAGACAAACTTTCCTATTTTGTCTCTGTAAACCAACGATTTTTGCTGCCTTGGGAAATGGAAAACGGAACTTAGGAAACCCGGATGTTTCCCACTCTGCCGTTACTCACAGGCATGCCAGATATGCCAGGGTCTCCCTTTGGTCCAATTGGTCCGTCATCCCCAGGTGATCCCTACAAAACAGGCAAACAACACACTGCTTGGAAACGGGCAAGAACTCTGCAGATACATGTACTTCAGAACTAAAAACACATTTTTCCTCACGGAAAAGCATTTATGGTGAACTTCGCTCATGCACATGCACGCGCGCACGCACACGCACACACACACACACACACACACACACACACACACTCGCTCACTCACCAAGAAAACAAAACCTAAGAAAAAGAGTAAGAGTAGACTGCATGCACACCTCTAGTCTTCTAATTCTATATAAGTTCACTTCAGACAGCTTAACGTGTACCTGATTCTGTTCAACCTAATATGTATAAAGTGTCACCAACAACATAAATCATTCTTACTGCTGTCCTCAAAATGGTCACATAAGCTAGCACAATATGACATGACGGTTAACCCTTTCGGTGCCAATCTCGCATTTCAGCCATGAACATGTTTACTGCAAAATTCAAACAAGACAAAGGAAAGAGGCATCAAAATAATTCTTTTAAAATATTTGCAGTAACACTTATGAAGAACTGAAGGAAGGAACAAAAAGATAAATACTCACGGGGTTTCCAGGGAATCCTTGGGGTCCAGGTTCACCCTGGAAAGTGAGAAAGTGCAGCTGATAGACATGTCTCAACGGAATGGTATACTTTTGTTTGATTAAGACTGTTTATCATATTGTCTGATAATTTCCTTTTCTGTATTTTAGACAAGAAACAATTTACAAAAAGAAAAGCAAGCACTTAGTGTCTGTTAAACAAAGGACCCCCCCCCCCCCAACAACAACAACAACAACAAAACCGAAACAAAAAACAAACAAACAAACAAACAAATGAATTGGTATTAAAAAAAACAAAATAACAACAGCAGCAGTGATTTCAAATTGCTGAGAACCCCAACCCCCAAAACAAACAAACAAACAAACAAAAAAAACAAACAAAAAAAAAAGAAAGAAAAAAAAGCAAAAAGAGACATGGAGAGAAAACCTGTGCTATTACACAACTCTGATAATGAAAGGCGCTGTGAATATAATGAAATATGCTCACTCCGCTTGAAAGGAAATGATAAAAATTGACAGGATAAAACTAAATTCAATCAAAACCTACCTTTTGTCCTTTAATTCGTGGGGCTCCTTCTGCAGCTTCACCTTTCTGACCTTTGAACCCAGGTAGACCAGGCTGACCTTCCAAACCAGGCAACCCAGGCAAACCAGGTGCACCGGGATCTCCCTATTACAAATGATACACACAGTCAGTCAGGCGTATCTTAAAGTAAAGGTACCTGGGTAATCCCCATATACTGGCATAAACTGCACGGACCTAGCAAACTGTTATGCATTCTGTAATATCCACTGTTGAAATGCTGTGCACTGAGCAGTGAAATACACACTGACTGAATTGTTCATTGTCAAAATATAAGCAACTTGTCCATTATTTAAAAAAAGAAAAGAAAAAAAGAGAGGATATTTGAACTACATACATCTGGAGTCTTGGTGCACTTTAACACTGTTCATGCCATGACCCATGTTAATGTTTCAATACAGGAAAGGTTACACTTCAAAATAAGACATAAATGAAATGTACAGCATGTCAGTATATATATATATATATATATATATGTTACGCCAAATACATGTAATTGCCTATTTCATGAAATCGGCGAAACGATGATGTGCATGTGTGTGTGTGTTCACTCATCGAGTGTGCATGTGTGTGTGTGTACTGTGTGTGTGTGTGTGTGTGTGTGTACTCTGTGTGTGTGTGTATGTACTCTGTGTGTGTGTGTATGTACTCTGTGTGTGTGTGTGTGAGAGAGAGAGAGAGAGAGAGGGAGAGATGTCGAGGTGTATCACTCAGCACCCAGCAGGTCTCCCTGTCTGTCTGATCCATTTTCCCTTCCAAAGCAAGCTAAGGGGGACCTGCTAAACACATTATCAGCCCCCTGAATCTTGTGTTCAGGGGAAGCAATGTGTAGCCTTGCAGTCTCAAGGGGTTACAGTTAGTGTACCTCTTTCGTCTGCTATTCAGCACCACCCTGTAGTTTTTTTTCCCCACTGTGCAATTTTGCTGCTGTGTTGTAAGGCATGAAAAGTCATGAACCACACCCTATTTTTTTCTGTAAAGAACTGAGGTTAAAAACACCACCACCAACAACAAACACCTCTAAACGTCTTTTTCAAGTGCAGCAAGATTGTGTCATTTTATGGATTTCTTTCAATTACCTTTAAAAAAAAAAATTCATTTATTTTTTTATTTGTGGTAATCAGAAAACCAGGGTTGGTATTCATTAAGTATGTTAGGAAAAAGCATTTAGATCTAAACTTGCATATATAACAATACATATAGCAATTTTCCATTATCACATCTGCCCATTTAGATCCAAACACGTTTATCCTAACTTGATGTGTTTATGCTAGCTAAATGTGCTTCACAAATACCATCCCGGATGCTTCTACAAACTCAAAACCAAGAGAAAATCAGTCACAGATAAGACAAGATATTATGTGAAGCTTTGCTACTGCGAGGGATGTGACCCACTGACATCAGTGGAAGATTTCTTGGCGAGAGAAACATAAAGATAAAGGTGGCATTTTTTAAAATAGGCCCAACTGGCTTCTTTGCGTCTTGGCTCTTGAGCTACACCCCTATGAGTCCAAGAAGGTTAATATTCTGCTATGCACGTAATGGTGTGTGTGTGTGTGTGTGTGTGTGTGTGTGTGTGTGTGTGTGTGTGTGTGTGTGTGTGTGTTTCTGTGGTAAACTGGATATAAAACGACAAAATGTTAGCACTGGATCACCCTTTCCTTGCTGCTTGTGAAAACAAAATTTATGCATTTACCGTGTACGTATTGATGTGTATGGATATACATGAGCAAGCAGAAGTGATACTTACTTGAGTTCCATTGCAGCCGTCTAAACCAGGGGGTCCGCGGGGTCCTGTTGGACCAGGAATGCCCTGTGCAAATATGCAAAAATGTGTGAATTATATGACTGCACAAAGCTTTGCAATAGATACATTGTTCATGCATACACACATGCGTGGGCGCACGCACGCACACACACACACACACACACACACACACACAGAGGAAAATCACAGGGGTGAGCCTTATCATTGTGCAAGAATTCCACGTGTGCTTATTTTTTTCTCAAAGGGAGACAATCTTGCATAAACTCATCCACTTGCACACCATTTTTTTCTCAAAGGGAGAGAACTCACCCACTTACACACCAATACCTATACTTGACTGTGAAATATCACTCAAGCAATCTGTCCACGTATATGCTAGAAATGTTTGAGTACAGTTGGGGTTCTCTGCTACTCTCCCCCCCCCCCCTTTTACTCCTTCACGGACCTACAGTTGCCTGTGAGAAAGTGTCACTCAGCACAACCAGACACTGGTGAATCAAAGTACACATCTGTTTGTGAAAATTTGCCTAAACAACATAATTTTTCTGGCAGCATCCTAGGGAAAAATTCAGTTCAGCTCAAATTATCTACCAGCGGAATCGACAACGTGAGCCCAACCCCTGCATTTTTCTACAGACTGGTAAACAGGCGAGCCTGCACCTGCTGTCCCGTCTTCTCACTGCACCCATTTCATCTCTTGACACATCCGCGTTACAACCTCAAGTATGGGGGCAGAAGACAAATGGAAAAACGCTTGCGCATCACACACTAATACTTAATAGATTTTAGATTAACTCTCTCTATGCTGTGAGGTTTTCCCAGTTTTTTTGTTAAAACTTATCATCCCCCCCCCCCCCGCGCTACGAGCATGCTGGGCATGGAGTTTTTCAGCGCGTTACAAGACATCATCATCATCATCATCATCATCAGTAGCATACTGGGTTGCTTCCTTTTGAATGGTAGAAACCCCCTTTTGCTAGTGCTGTATTTAGTTGGACACACTGCATGCATGACACAATGGCTGAGAGTACAAATAGAAAGCTGGAGATCCCACAAATCGGACATCTGCAGCCCAAAATGGGGATCTTAGCATAGACTGACTTAAAAACTCAAGCTATGCATTTGTGAAAAGCTTTCGAAAAGAGTAAAAGGTAACAAACAAAAGCCCCCAAAAGATAAAAGCAAATACAATGTAGCGAGCGCAAAACAAAACAACCAATAACAAACGCCATCACCACCATCAGTATATATATCACAACCACCATCGACGACCCAAAAAACCAGCAACCCACAAGCTTGGTTTATTGCGCAGAAGCAAAGCCCATGTATGTCAAGATGTAAATCTGATAAATTGCTCATTATTTTGTTATCCTCCATTTCAACCCAAGTTCTTTCCTTTTTTTTTTCTTTTTTTTTTTTAACTCAAAGCAAGCTTTCATGAAGCCTTTATTCATTTTTTGGAAAAGATTCTTTCTCTGGGGTGTGGGAGAAAATGTGGCTATGATGTCAGCACTGAACCCCTGCACAGCCGAAAACATGATATGCAGGCAGCGGTCTTTGACAAGGGGGATACACGCAAGGGTGTGGGATCGCCTATTCACAGATTTTCCAGCCAGTCTGCTTTGCACTTTGAGACAGACTACATGTCTGCACGTCTGCCCTCAGCCTAAAGCAATGCACATGAGCCAGATAAAGATATCGCTGACAAGATCTACACTGGCGATTTGGGAAAAATATGGGGGTGTAATAGAGTGTTCCAGGAATGCAGCAGGAAAGGAAAAAAGCGTAGGAAAAACATTTTGCCAACAGCTTACAAACATACATATGCCAGCATTTGGCTGTTCTTGTTTTTCAGAATCTAGACAGAAAAGGGGAACTGAGAACCAAACAACCCACTGTTACAATTTTTTTCTGCGAAAGTTTTTTCTTTTCTTTTTTTCTTTTATGCCTTCCCGCATACACAACTTACCATACTCATCCTGAGAACAGCAGCAGGAGAAAGAGTACAATCAAGTTATTCAGAATTGTGTGCTAACAACAAGATTTAAAATAACAGTAAGATTTGATTATGTGTCTTGAGAATGTGTATACAAGAAACTGAAAGCCCTTTCTTTGTCTCCTTGGGTCTTTCAAACAGCAGGCTTCAAAAATTCCTGACACATAAAATGGGGTGTGGGGTTATGGGGATGCCGGTGAGTGTAAGAGTAAACTGAAAAAAAATGCTGAATGTAGGCTAGAAAAGCAACGGCTTCTGTCGCATTTCTTTCCAGTCAAAACTTCTTTCTCAGTTCGTTCAACCTCCTCCCTCCCTTTTCACACAGGATTTCTGCTTTAGATACAGAAATGTTTTTATTTTACTTTTTAGTTTTTGTAGTTTTTTTTTATAATTTTACTCACAGGAATGCCGTTGATACCAGGGAATCCAGGAGCACCCATTTTGCCCTGAAAAAAGGAGAAGAAAAAAATAATGGGGTAAATATGCAAAGCAAATGTTCAGCCAGCCAGGCAGACAGAGCGAACCGCCTTAGTCCTGTCAATCATAAACACATGTAAATGAGTAAATGCACATGAGCCAACTCACATGTTTGTCAACGGATTTCTTAGCACACACAAACATCTAGACATAAATGTATGAAAATACAGTTTGAGTGTATCCACATTATATTCTAGTACAGTGATTAGTGCATTTCACTGTGTAACTGTGTAGTTGGTATAATAATGGTAAGATGGATAAGATTAAGAACTGCATGTGTGACTATTTTTGTTGCAGGAATGCTATGGAACAGTGGACACAGTACATCTATGTATTCAGCCTAGATTCAATTAAACAAGATATTATTGCAACAACAACACCCTCACCCCCCCCCCCCCCACACACACACCTAAAAAAAAAAAAAGAAAAGAAAAAACAAGAAAGATAAGCATAATTACAAAAGAATGATACGTGTGATTGTATGGATGGTTTGTTTGCCAGAAAGCACATCTCTGCCATGAGCGCTAGAACAAAGTTCATCCAGTTTCAAAGGAATCCTCTGTATGGCCCCACCAATAAACACTGCGTTACACAGACAGCTATGCTATTCTCATCTGGTGCAGAGCAATTCAGACAGCTCTTGGTTGGAAGAAGAAAGGGACCCATGTGTACGCGTGTGATTCAAAGATGCTTTTGATGTTAACAGCACACTCTCTTCCTGTCTTGGAGAGAAAAACGTATTGCGACTGGTGGGTGGTTGCAAACAGTGAGAAATGTGTACCATACTGACAGGACTGAGGTTTAAATCTTACCCCCTTGATACGTTTTTTGCGTGTATATCTGTGTGTGTGTGTGTGTGTGTGTGTGTGTGTGTGTGTGTGTGTGTGTGTGTGTGTGTGTGTGCGCGCGCACGCGCATGCATGCTTGCACGCAAAAGTCTTGAATGCAAAATACATCAAGAAACTCAGGGTTAGATTTTGGAGTGACTTATCCAAAGGTAAAGGGCACTGATTTCTTCTAAACTAACACTCTGATCACGTTCTGCCCTTCGTCAACCGCTTCAGTAACGGTACAGCAGTACAGAAAGTGGCACATTTAAGAAACAAAACACACACACACACACACACACACACACACACACACACACACACACACACACACACACACACACACATGTGCCCCCTTCCCCACACCAGAGAACCCGCACACAGTGCCTGCAGGAACCTGACCACCAGAGTTCGCGTTCCCCAGTGTCAGCACACACAAAGGGAATGCGTTACCAGGGCGCAAAGTTCAGCAGCGGCTGCTGCACGTGTGCACTGACGGATAGTGCCAACATAATTACACCCTGACCCAGTAAACTGGACCGCTTTGTACTGCTGACTGGGGGAGGCTGGGTAAACGTCTTATGCATGGTAGCTCCACCGTTATCAGTACAAGGGGCTACGCGCAATGAATTCGATAAGGACCCGTACGCCCTTTCACAATTTCACGGTAGAGCCTTCTAATGGTCAAGCGGTCAGACGATCTCGGGGCCTGGTGAACATTTGCAAGAAAGATGGTGCGTACGCCGTACAGTGCAGTAGATGCTGCAAGACCATGGCGCTCAGCTCACTTCTATATCGCCAACGTTCATATTCTCGGCTAAACACACACGACAGCCTTGGAAAACCTCTTGGCAACAATTATATTACTCTGACAGTTTGACATTTTATTCTGACCTGGGGGTGGGGGGGGGGGGGGGGAGGGGGGAGGGGGGGGAGGGACTTCCAACAGTTTTCAACCATGAATTGGAAAGAAAAAGGATTAAAAACTGTGGAAACCACACACACATTTCAAAGGAACTGCGTAAACAGACCGTTGTTGCTGAAAATATCTAAACGTTAATCAAATTTTGATTTTGATGAACTTTCGACTGTCTGCGGTAAGTTTATCTCTGGGTTTGTCACAGAAATATTAAAGTTCTGATTGTTACTAGGGTCGGACTGCACAGCTCTCATACATAACAGACAGCACACGCCAGCTGTTTTGAAAAAAAAAAAATGAAGACCCCCCCCCCCCCAAAAAAAAAAAAAAAAGGAAGAAGAAGAAAAGTGAGAGATTTGGCTGTCAGATTTCCAGCCTTTACCCGAGGGTAGGTGGGAGGGTTGGTTTTCGCCAGACAGCCCCCATTTATAAAACCGTAGCCGAGCGACAACCAATCTCTTTGTCTCATTTCATATCAGTGTGTCGGCGGTGAAGTCTGGGCGCGGGGGAAAATGTGAGGCAATTGATTCAAGCAACCCCATAACCCTAGAGCCCTACATTCAACAAGGTGCAGCTGTTGCGGTTTATTTTGAGGTTCTGTATGTACTGGAACTAGGCAATTTGAGGTGACTCCTGCGGTGGTAAAAGTACTAGCATTTCTTCTCAGTACTGCAGTACTGGAATCTTAGTCTTGTAACTATAGGCGAGGATGGGATGGAGTGAGGAAGCGGTGTGTGTGTGTGTGGAGAGATGCTGATAACTGGTATAATTCCATTTGTATAATTCATGAATTCATATTTGTTAAAGCATTACATATTTTGTTTCTTTCTTCTTTTTTTTCATTTGTGTGTGTGTGTGTGTGTGTGTGTGTGTGTGTGTGTGTGTGTGTGGTGTTATTCAAAAGGGAAGCTGGGTAGCCAAATAGTAGAGCGTTAGACTTTCAAGGCTCGGGTAGTGAGTTCGAATCCCTGTTGGGGCCAAATATTTGCTCTGGTCTTTTTCTCGTTCCCCGTCTTTGTTATCACCCATAAATGGTGGAAAAAGACGTGAAACTCCCAAACCCCCACCCAACCCTTGTCATTCAAAAGGCCACTTAGCATGAAAATCAAGTGATGTAAGTGGAAAATGCCGAGTACCTGTGGACATTCTGCCAGCGTCATCGTAATACCACTGGATCAAGTATAATTGCCAATGTAATGATCACAATTTTTGCGACCTCGATCCTGCAAAGTGACAGTCAAAGGGATGATGTCATAAGCGTCAAGCGTGTGTCACGCTCTGTGTGTGTGTGTGTGTGTGTGTGTGTGTGTGTGTGTGTGTGTGTGTGTGTGTGTGTGTGTGTGTGTGTGTGTGTGTGTGTGTGTGTGTGTGTGTGTGTGTGTAAACGCTATGCCGATCGTGACAGTGTGATTACAGTGGGAGGAAAATCGCCGACGGAGGATGTGTCAGACATAAACTGTCAAGAGTTACGACCGGTATTTCCGATCCTGCTGACTGTTCAAAACAGCCTCCACTCCATCCCTCACGTCTGTGTTACACATCAGGTGGTCGGCATCAGCTTCCGATGCACGCGCACACACACACGGACAGGGCAATCACACACACACACACACACACACACACACACACACACACACACACACTATGGCACGGACTGGCAATCCTATCGCTCAGATAGCTGCCATACATATCCCCTGAGGGCACTGAACTGACACGGGGCTCGGCACCATGGTAGTGTATGGGAGATCTTCCAGGACTCGGCAGGGCTGCTACATATCCGCAATGCTTACAATGCTGAGTAGGATGTGCTCAAAGATTTTGATACTCGCATGATGCAGGTGACGTCAACGCGCACGTGCAGCAAGTAGGGGGTGGGTGGGAGAGGAGAGGTCGAAACTGATGCAACCTATCAAGATGTCGTCGAGGGAGGGATGTCAAAGGTCAGAATACCAAAAAGCTCATGGTTTAGTGTTTGAGTTTGGCTTGGGACATCGGGTCGTGCACTTTCAGTATGTGGCACTATTTATTCGGGACAATCGTCAGGTTTTTTTTGTTGTTTGAATTTTATTCAGACACCACGCCCCCCCCCCCCCCCCCAACATGCCGATAGTAGTCCTGGCTGCTGGGTTGACATTCAGCAATTTTTACAGAAATATGAACTAGCTAACAGCCATAATCTAGAAAGCAATGACCTGCAGGTGGCTTACAACACACACACACACACACACACACACACACACACACACACACACACACACATCCCGTTTGCCTAGAGTTTGCCGTGATACGTACATGTAATATTGCTGTTCGTTTTCTTCGTTTCACGCTGGTAGGGGGTGAACGGGCATGCGGTGGCATGTGGAATACAATTACGTTTCTGGCTCCCAAGACCTCACAGCACACGCCTGGCACCATGCTTTCCTTCACAATCACAGTGGAATTTCACGCCTCGGTGCAAGAATGGGTTTCCAGTCTTTGTTCTGGTTTCCCCGGAGGCAACAGACCTCACCGTGGTGCACGTGTCGGTTTTGTGTGACCTGTTCCTAGTACGTGTATTCAGGTTTGTGTCGCGAAGCATTGCGTAATGTAAACTATGACAAAATGTTGCCCCGAAAAACTGCTTGTGTGTGTGTGTGTGTGTGTGTGTGTGTGTGTGTGTGTGTGTGTGTGTGTGTGTGTGCGCGCGCGCGCGTGTGTGCGTGTTCAAATGAAGGTTCTTCTTGAAAAAGCAGGTAATTTCGTGTCTATCCCTGATGACGGCTTCCGCCGAAATGCCCGTAACTTTATCCAGTTCACATCTGCGTTCTTCTGTTGCCACATAGTATATATATATATCTATGACCACGCTACTATCGTAACCCAAACGTTTTGAAGATGAATGAATTGTTCAATTTAACTACGAAGGAGAAGCTCACCAAATTTGCCTAATTGCTGAGATTTGTGCGAAATGTGTAAACATATTAAACCACACAATTTTTCGAAGACCCTGTAAGAACAAGCAGGTTTTTGTTTTTTCTTTCCTTCCTTTTAATGCAATGCCAATACTTTCGCCAATGCTTTTGATGAGGCCATTTTGTTCGATTTGAACTTTCTTTACGGTGGTATGCATGCTGATGGTACTGCTCTCTCTCTCTCTCTCACTCTCTGTATGTGTGTGTATGTCATTACCATTATCAGATTATGAGTGCGTTATCAGCATGTTGAAACTACTAAATGTAGTTTATTTTCTTGCAGTGTGTCGTATTTTCGATATACCCCAAATGTTGTTTTTTTCCCCTAGAATAAACGTTGAACTTGAACTATTACAAACTTGTGGGCTGCAAACTTTCTTTTACTGCGACTCTTTTTGAAAGTGCAGCTTGATTCTGAACACATGTGTTGAAGAAAATAATGTACTGTTCTTTTTGCTGGTGGCCTCCAAGAAAAACCGCAGAGTAAGCTTCACTTAAAAAAAAAAAAAGTAAAAAAAAAAAAGGTCTACTAGACTGAGCAGTGTTGTGACTAAGTTTACCTGGAATGCACAGACGTGTACCTGTACGCGCCCAGGTATACAAAATGGGGCTTGTCTGGAGGTAACGGGGTTTCGGCGTGCCTGATGGCCCAGCCGGCATCAGGTAAATTGGTACCTGTCGGCTTTGTTTACGGTCACTACGACTGACGTCCTGACGAACACCAAACAGTGTATGCACTCAATAACCCCCCCCCCCCCCCCCTGGAAAGGGTACTAGCGATAGGGCCAGAGGCTAGTCGTTGGCTACCTGTAGACAAAGAGGACTGGTGGATATTACAATTCACAAACTGTATGGAGCTACAGCGACAGATAGAGCCAGTGACAATCTTGGTATGAAAGGCGCGTGGATGAATTGTTGCATACGCCACTAATAATAATAAATGAAATAATGTTTTGGCGGCCGAAACTTACAAGAATTTGACTTCAGTCTCAATAAACACACCCGAAAGATGTGTGTGTGTGTGTGTGTGTGTGTGTGTGTGTGTGTGTGTGTGTGTGTGTGTGTGTGTGTGTGTGTGTGTGTGTGTGTGCGTGTGCGCATCTGTGTGCGCGTGTGTTCTTTCTGTTGAAAGCCCAACTGGTATCAATTTACACTGAATGCGCGTATGTGTTAGAACTCGGCTGTTTTCGTCGCTTCTTTGGATGATTCACCTTAAAATAAAAAAGATGGGTACGGTAAAAAATAAAAAACAAACAAACAAACAAACTTCCCGAAAACACAAACTGGAGGGACCTGGCGCGTGTGCTACACAAGCATGGGCAAAACACGTTCTTCAGAAATCATATCTGTTACGAGCGAACCAATAAAAAAGTGCTTGCCGCACAAACTGTTTTTGAACGCTGTCTTGGCCGCGAAATAGTCTCTGTTGCTTGCGCGGCGTAAAGCCCTAAAAAACTAACTAACTACATGTAACTTGAACGCTGTCTAAAATTTAAACGGAAGTCTGTAGAGTTTTCTTGCGGAAGCTAAACAAAAGAAGCATGACTGCTGCAAATGCCTTGTCTATAATTAGCGATAGATGCGCACCCAGAAAAGCGCCCATTTCTCAGTATTACTCGCACAGTCTATACTGAACGCCACTTTTCGCCTCTGTGTGTGTGTGTGTGTATGTCGTAACGCAACACCCACACCCAAGAAACATTCCCAACTTCAACACAGCGAAACAAACTTGCGTTTTCCTCATCTTCCCATAAAAAAGGAACTGTCAAGTTGTCAACGTTGGTTTTTGGTTCTTTTTTGAAAGCCTTACCGGAGTTAAAGTATGGCGTCTGAGCGTATGCAAAACTCATCAGTTAACTGACTGCTTTGAAACTACCTTGACACGCAGCTTTCCCGTGGATTTTGTGGCCGAAAGATGCACCATCGGTTGACGCAAAATTTGAAGATTGGCACGACTTCATAAAAATGCTTTTGCACCTAAAACGTGTAATGTCAGTGGCGTGTTTTCAATGTCTGAAGATGGAGAAATCGTTGGTGTTTTCGTTTCACGGGTACGTGTCACGACAGCAAAATTCCTGGTATTTTTTTTTCTTTTAGTGTAATAGCTTAATTTGTCACGTGCATCTGACGTGCAATACAAAGTCGCTGCTAAAAGGACTTTAATGAATATTTCTTGCTTCCCAAATCAGCCGCTGTTCAAATAAAGATCCCTTCTGCAAAGTACTACAAAAAAAACAAAAAAAAAAAAACAAAGAAGAAAATAACGAATAAATATTTGAACTTGGTGTGCGTTGTAGAGTTTAAGAATGTCCTTCATGTTGTCGATTAAAAGGCTGGGGTTACATAAACACAACACTGTTATGGCGCATTTTACACAGATGTTTTGTCTGGCAAGGGATGAAAGTGCATTGATTCTAGATTCGTTACATGTCTGATGTATACAGGTTTCCTCGCTGGGAAAAAGGGCGCTGTGCCAACCACAAAGTGCCAAACTATTTGTATTTGTGCACCGAGGGAACCGCCTATCCCGAATACCGTCTGTCACAACGAGCGATTTGTGAGATCAGTGGCAACAACAAAGTCTGTGTGGTAACTGTTTATCGTGGCTGTGTCCATCCTTCCATCATCTTGTGTAGCTGTCCATAGCATTTCGTATAATTATGCTCTTGCCTGGGTTAAGTCCATGGGCGCAAGTACTCTTCAGTGACCTGGAAGTAGGTAACCTATGGACGTGTGCCAAGTGTTCCGGGGCAAAAAATGTCGACACTGAGCTGGCAGAGCGCGTAAAAACATAAACTGGCGACAGCAAGTGATAGCAAAGGCCATTGGAGTATGGGTGTTCCCGCCCGATGGTAGTTAATGCTAGCATTTCGGAAAGTAGTAGAATTTTCAGGAAAAAGAAGGCACCGATAGGAAACCATGGCAACTTTGTTCTACGGCCACGGCTGGGGTACGTTTTAGCACACACGTTCTTTTACGATAAAACATAAGCAAAGATTGGTACACCACGCTCCGTAACTTCAGTCAACATTCTCATCACGAGCCATCACTAACATGATGACGTTTGTTTTCTCCATCTCCTTGTAACGGGTGGAGGTGGGGGTGGGGTGGAGGTGGGGTGGGGGTGTTGGGGGAGTTTCAAGACTTAAAACGTGAAAACTATGCAGGTCTACGTGAACGGGTGGTGCTCCAGTTTTTTTACGCCCAATCGGATTTTCTGAACTGAAAGAAAGCACGACAAACGGCTTATGGCCCGTCCGAAATGGACTGGTGCGTTCATGAAGAACCTTCTTTGCGTTCTTTTAACTTGAAAAAAAAATATTATTATGTTGCCAGATTTCTAGAACCTGAAATACGTGTTGCTGGCGGTCTTTAGAACCTGGTTTCGTTCTGAAAATCAATCCATGGCGCGCAAGATATGACTGCTGAATCCGAGATAACCTGAGTTGCTGGTGTAGAAAAGGTACCGCTAAGCATAAAATTAATCTGCCTTGGGAGTCGTCAGTCGGAGCTCCGCCACGGTTCCTAGGACCTGCCTACACGGTGCCTCCTGGAAGTTCAGCTAGGAGCAGCCATTAATTTCATGACCCAGACGCATCGACACTCCGCCCAAACAGCACCGTGACAGGAGCAGGCGGAGCGCTGCTCAACTCAATCTGGTTAATGACGCCCATGACGTCTTCTTCGTTGGCCCAATCGCGGTCGACAGATGATGCCAAATATACATTAAAAAGTCCACAAAATGCAGCCGATGGGATTACCCCCGACGTGAAGGTTAGGCTCTTTGATGCAGTGACTTGACGTTGGCAGTTTGTAAAAATAGAAGCAAAGGTGCATGAGGTGCGACCAAATATAGTGCCTACTTTAACGTGTTTCTTACCGCGCGCGAGTATCACATGACTGTGTTGGAAAAGGACATTAAACCCCCAAACACCCACCCACCCATCACATGACTGATTCGATTTTGGCCCTATATGCAAAAATCAGGTTCCTTGGCGGCTCTTATTGCAGCAAACACGAGTATAATCAAAATGAACACTCACATTAAGCCAAATTTAAGTCCAAGAAAAAAATTACATAAATTTAATTAAGATTTTTTTTTTTGTGAGGCCACTTGTGCACAACCTCAAATTTACTTGGCAGGAATTGAGTTAACAAGCTTTGACCCCGTTCACATGGTTCATGCGGAGATGGGTTGTAAACTTCGAGAAAATAAAGGAAAACCTAGTCAGCAAAAAAGCTTTCCGGTGGGAGACACGAAGGCACAAATCTACCATCAACTAGAAAAATGGCTTCAACGCCATTTAAAAGTATGGTGCTTAGTTCTTTTTACTTTGGATGGCAGAGAGAAATGAAATGCATCAAATCGCTCCGCTAAGCGCAAAAGGAACTCCTCAAACTCTTCAAAGCTTTTCATGGACGATTTCCATAATCGTTCCCACTATCTGGAACTCTTTCTCCTGAGGCCTGTGAAAGTAATAGGTGTATGTGTGCGAAGACTGATGCAGACCGGTGCACTGTTGCCATGAACAGACTCGCTCCTTGAACTCTCCCTTTCGTTTACAGCCTGTGACTTGTGTGGGGGAGGCAGGAAGCGCCTTTGCCAAGGTTTCAAGATGCCCCCACGGGCTCTCTGAATTAGGGCTAATGGGTGCACGGTAATTAGGAAATTCTCCGAGGCAGAATGAGAGGCGCAGTCAGTCTACCGTGCCATCGTATGACCAAGGAAACCGAAGGGCAAAAGTGTGCCACCGTGCAACCGACTATTCCATGACCGCATTCGATCCCCCGAGCCACAGACCTCAAAAGGATATATATATATATGTAACCGACCGGATTCCACTCCCACCCCCCCCCCCCCCAGCCTAACTCATTTCCACCCCACAAAACAAACAAAAATGAGCAATCCAAACTGGAAAGTAAGATGCCTTTGATCAAAGAGTGCCGAGAAGAAAAACAATCACTTCTTTTGCCCTAGGCGTGAAAGTACAATACTCTTTCCCGCTCAAAAAGAAAACGTATACTGTAAAGTAACACCTTCGTTTCTCTCAGGATCAGGATTACTTCACTATTTTCTCACTGGGTAGGGACCATCCCACCCCACTTGAGAAAACACGGTAGCGGTCCGGTGTAGGGCGGTGCATGGCTAGACACAACACTGGATGACATTTCTGGAGCAGCCCACAAGAAAAAAAAAAACGTCTGCAACCTCCCTCCTCCCCTTCCAGGACAGACGTGGGATGCTAAAAATAGAAGGCTGAGGTGAAAATCCACCCCATGAGTGCGCTTTCCGGCTCCTGTGGGTGTGAGAATGTTCGACGCCTCACCGAACAATGTAGGTGGCTCTTGTAGATGAGAACGCTCGTGGGAGGAACATACATGCGCAAGCATGGGGGTGTGTTGTCTGGTTCTTGTGGGTGTGAGAATGTTGCTGGGAATATACATGTATACATGTGCAAGTGTCGTAGCTTATTCACCGAGATCATTCTCAATCACAGGCTCGCACAGATGACGAGGAATTGGCGCGAACTGAAGAAAGCATGTGCATACCGGCAGATTTTGGGGGGGGGGTGGGGGGGGGGGGGGGCGGGGGGGGGGGGGAAGACAGAGTGGATGCATTCCGTAGGAATGAGGAGGGGGGAGGGGAGGAGGTGTTCACAAAATATTGTCACAGTGAGTTATGTGCATCCCTCACTCACTCTCACTCTAAAATTCTTGGTTCATGTGCGCACGTACGTGTGTGTGTGTGTGGTGTGTGTGTGTGTGTGTGTGTGTGTGTGTGTGTGTGTGAGAGAGAGAGAGAGAGAGAGAGAGGCAGGGAGAGAGGTGCTTTTTCACTACGCACCAGGCAGAGCTCATGTCATATCTCTTCAGTTTTGAGTGGGTTTATGGGTTCGCTCGTTAGTTTGCATAGGTCCAGGTTCCACTTTAGATGTTCCACAATGCTTGATTTTCCATAACGACACCTACTGCTACAAAGAACAGCAGATAAATTACACTTACCCTGTTGCCTTTTTCACCTTGTTGGCCTGGGGGTCCCGTCGCTCCTTTGAAGCCCTTGGGGCCGGGCAGACCCTCGGGGCCGTCAAAACCTTGATTGCCTTGGGGTCCCTCGGGGCCTATCAAGCCAGGGGCACCCTGCACACAAAGCATGTATGTGTTAATTGAGAGAGAGAGAGAGAGAGAGAGAGAGAGAGAGAGAGTCGGTTTGCTGGTTGCCTATAAGTTTAAAAATCTTTCTCCACCATATGACGTAAAGAACAACGCCAAAGTCGAAGCAACAAGGAAAACGCCAGAAAAATGTTTTGGCTCCTAGTCAAGATTCGAACTCACAACCCCTGCATTGACAGTCTCACTCGCTACAAGCTCGGCTACCATGGCTTCCAGTGAGAGGAGAGAGAGAGAGAGAGAGAGAGAGAGAGAGAGAGAAGTCTCGTTAGGCCACTTCTACCGCTACGCAACAGTTT
Organism: Batillaria attramentaria; assembly: GCA_018292915.2. Classification (NCBI taxonomy): domain Eukaryota; kingdom Metazoa; phylum Mollusca; class Gastropoda; family Batillariidae; genus Batillaria; species Batillaria attramentaria. The sequence continues at coordinate 95,434 of JACVVK020000313.1, read as the reverse complement.
CAAAACAATTTTTACACTGTAAAAATAATGAACACAAAGAAAGAAGAAAAGGAGACAAGAAAATAATCTCGACACACAGCTAGCTCTTTTTTAGGTAAACAATGTCATCATCCCATACGACATACGGTTGGATATGTTCTTCCAACATGGATGTAGATCTATATATATGTTAATTATTGTTAAGTAATGGGATTAAAACACGCATAGAGAATTCCAATCAAGATAAAGTCTAAAGAACAAAAAGGAAAGAAAGAAATACTCACCCGTGAGCCTTTTTCTCCTATACATCTGCAGTTTCCTACTGTTGTGCAGCCACCACACCTAGGGGGAACTAATTCATCTTGCTGAAATATAGAATTACAATTTATAAATACATTTGTATGTGGTACCCAAGTAAATCACGATCATATAACATATATTTAAAGAACATCAACTTGGTGACTGAATGATTGAATCATGGGCTAAAAAAAAACAAACATACCAGCATGAATATATAACTTCTATTCCGCATTTCCAAAGAGAACCATGAATTCATACAAAGGTAAACTGTATGGTGCGACCCCCCCCCCCACCCCCACCCACCCACCTCGTTCATGAAACATACAAGCTCACATAATTTTACTGACAAATGCAGACTGATCTAACTGAAGATAATACTCACTAAAATGTTTAATAATAATTTGACAAGTATTACTATAAGTATGCTGCAGTGAGATTCACCGAACAGGGACAAGCCAAATTTGACTTTTTATTTCTTTCTGGGAGGAAAAAGTATCTAGGTTGGTGCCGAGCATGTCATGGGGTGTGTCAGTGGCTGTCTAAACAGCCAGACACCTTCCCCCACCCCACCCCTCCTTCCGCCGAGCATGTACCCCCCCCCCCCCCTTCCCTCCGTGTACTCCGGTTTCCGATCTCCCCGACAGTCTCAAAATAAACATGTGCACCGAATAACCCCGAGTGTGACTCCCTTGGGAGTCCTGCAGTGAACCCGAGGAACGAACTTCCCCGAAGACTTGAGAAGAAAGGGAGGCGTGGGAGGTGCGTCCGAATGATGTAAGCAGGTTACAACCAGGTGCCGACCGGTGCAAGAAGACGGCAGTGGTCTGTGCCCCGCTTTGTCCAGTCTGACTTGCAGATGGTGAACTACTCTGCATTTATGGCGACTTGAGGAATGGTGGTTCTGACTCCCCGCCATCAAAGTGAGAAGCTGAGGTTCGAGTCCCGCATGGTGTGACAGGTGACGTGGTGACAAGACTCATGCCAGTAATGTGAGGGGCTGGAGGTTCGAGGCTTCGAATGAAGACGTTTCCGTTTACAGCATTAGTGTTCGTTTAAAATTAGTGCCGATAGGCTTATCCCTTCCACAAAGACACAGAAAACTGGAAGGCTCGAGTCATATGGCAACAAGATGCTACAGACCAACAAAAACCAAAACCACCCCCCCCCCCCCCCAGATGTGTAGTGTTATTGTAACCAGAAATAATGATTGTTTCATTACTCCCTCCAGCATACCAGACTAGCTCTTACTAGGATTTTTTCCCCCGGCGAACAGAACCCAATGCTGCATTTCCCGAAGAATTTTTGTACAGCGTTGGTGAGTAAACCTGAAAGTTGCAAACCCAATACTTGAACACGGCCATACACAGCCAGTTTTTCCCCCTCTTTTATTTGAAAACAATTTATTTTCCAAGCCTTTGATTCTGATGATAATTTACTTTCCAAGCCGTTTAAAAACGACAACTCGGCAAGCGTTGCAGGACTAACTGGGACGCTGCCTCAGCAGATTTGTGAATAAAGCCGAAAAGGCTGCTCTCCTTGTATACAGCAGGCGGCAGTGTGCCGTACGTACACGCCTTCCTTGGCTGAACAGATGCCAAGTAATCTTCCTTGTTGATTGACCTTAGTGCCAGAGGCGTAGATTTGATTATACTGCGGTCGTAAAACAAACACTACCTTGTTAAAGGATTTGTCTATTGAGGAAGAGGTCTATCGTCGAATGGCTAAAGGTCTTAGCGCTCAGCGACTCCATGGCGCTTAATCCGTTTTACCAGATAACGGTAGAGGTTCCTTGATAGCAACCATCTTGAATGTATTGGGGATAGGGTGGGGGACGGGGAGGGGTGTATTCATTGGTGCAGAACGGTTAATTGACACGGCGTCATCTACAGGAGAGAGAGAGGGGGGGGGGGATCTTTACCAATGTGTAGCTCCTGTGTCAGACTTCATACCAGTTCAAGTTTGCCGTACTCGAACGGAGCAGTCACTTAGCTGGGCTGAGCTGATAAAAGTTCTCAACATAACAAGCAAGCAGACAAACTAATGTAATCGTGCACGCTGACTACAAGTCTGGATATTGCGGCGACGTGCATTCTGACTCGTTTAGGGTCATACATCTGAACGTAAAAGGTGTATAAACCTTTCGAGAGGGGTCACAAGTCCAAAAGCATCTTATCTCAAAAGACGGATCTGCTGGTGTTCTGACTTCCGGTTCCAACCAACTGCGTGTCTGAGAGCAAGCTTGAAAACGAGAGACGGGGAGGGGGGGGGGGAGGGAGAGGGAGAAAGGAGAACAACCTCTTGGAGCGACAAAGCCAGGTGTCAAAACTTTTTTTCAATTACACCTCTCATGAGACTCGACCGTCTACTTCAAGACTAAAGACCATCCACATAAGCAGGGCAGGGTGGATGGTGCGGTTGCCACATCACAGCTTTCGTGTTTTCCGAGAGGTGTGGGCGTTAGGAAAACAGAGATTTACAGGAAATCCCAAACCTGTGTACCTTTCAAGGAATCCAGGTGCGCGCACTTGCCACATGCGCGAAACCAAAACCACATGTACAGCCACAGGATCTGACTGTCAAGAGGACTCCTTATCGCACACGCGTATGCGTAGATAATATTATATCATACATTTACGCATTTCGTATTATAATAAAACAAATCTTCCGTATCTAACCTTACGCCTTGTTCATACCGCGCATTTCCCTGTTCCATCTGCTGACTGACTGTGTGTGTGTGTGTGTGTGTGTGTGTGTGTGTGTTGTGTGTGTGGTGTGTGTGTGTGTGACGTGAATTTCCCATTACAAAAATATCATGTGTAAAAGGGGTGGAGGTTGAGGTGGGGTGGGTGGGTGTGACCTCTTGTTTCACCTGGCAAGCTTCATCAGCGGAATTTAGCGGCATGACCAAGCCCTTGAAATCTGGATAGAAATATGCACGGCGTTCTAGGATGCATCCCGAGCTGTGTGTTTCTAACCATAACCGCAGTTCTGAACTCTAAAAGACTTCCTGGTTACTTAGTCTTAATTCCACCACGTGAGTGAGAGGGCAGGTTACCCCGAGAAACCTGGCATCTAGTGATCTACCCTAGCTAAAGTCCATCAGAAACACTGTTCAATCCAGAGGAGCCCCTAGATTGGCACCTCGTGAATTTTTTCTTCTTGCTTGTGCGGGGTGGACAAGCCCCAAGCCCTGTTTCCCCGATCTTAGTACGCCCTTCCACCTCCATTGCCCCTGCCACCCCCCGCCTTTCCTGTTTTATGTTTCAACAGCTGTGAACTTCCATACTGCTACCGATTGTTGTCTGGTAGCTAACCACATACTGACTCAGAGGAAACGCCGAAAGCAGACCTGTTATGCACAATGAATCAGAATTGCGGTTACAGCCATTGCACCAAGAGTACGACTCTGAATCACTGCCAGCGAGGTGCCAAACAGCTTCCACTATGGCTCAATGCTGCCACTCTTAGTTATACACACTGAACTTGTACTGGGAAAAAAAGTTTGGACGTGTGGCAACAGACCTTAGAATCTTAGAGGTAGACTGTGCCTGGCAGAACCGCATTCCCAGCATATCGAGGCAATGATATGAACCCCTCATTACGATCCCAGCGGAGGAAATGAAATCGTGAAGGAAACGGCAAACTGATAACCCTTGACACGTGGTTTTCCCATGGAAACAAACGTGTTTGTGTGCCTAATACTCTTAAACGCAGTTTACTTTGAGTATCACGGATAAATTTCAGCTGCAAGCTATGGAATATAAATTTACAAGCAACCGTAAGCAGACGCTCTAGAAAGTTACCACGGACAGTCACGTTGTGAGTGCTACCGGAGAACTTGAAAAGACTCTTTCCTGATTCCATGCTCTCCGGAACTACACACAGTGAAAATGGCCTAAAAAATCTGAAAGGACACGTTTCCCTTTCCTCAGGATCTTCTGGTGTAACCACCACTACGGCATGGGCAAATTTCAAACTCCGTTTGTATTCACCTCAGCCTTTTCTGTCAGTTTTTGTTTTGTTCTGTTTGTTTGTTTGTTTTATTACTTTTAATATACACTCAGGGACGTGAGGCAGCGGCGGTGGTAGTAGAGACCGCGAAGGTGGTAGCGGGGGCGTCGGCCGTTCCTTCATACGAACTAGACACTTACTTATTACTATGATAGGTCTACTCTGCTTGATTCTGGTACTTACGTGCACAGGAATTTTGTTCAATTCAGTCTAGCTTACTGCATCGTTCACCAAAAATAAAGTTCTAAACGACAACTGGTATGGAAATGGAACCTCCGTCGGCTACATCGAGTAATGCGACCGCCGAATTCACGTCATATGCACGTTTCCACCACGTGGCCAATACTGTAGTATCGTACGAACGAACGCAGTGACGCCATTTCACTGTTTCACACCACTCATGCCCTCTGCCTCCCACTTCTGAGACGCCCTGTTCACAATTATAACGCTCATGCTAGAAACTTGGCATCAGTACCAGGTGTTTTTTGTTTTTTTTTCTGGCAAAAAACGCATTCCCAGGGTGGCACGATATTTCTGAAAGCGCGGGCATAAGTGTTCGCACTTTGTGAAGTACCCAGCTCAAGGGTGGCGCAATATTTATGGTTACAACTCTGCTCTAGCCGAGGGATCTCTGATGCGGTCTGTTCCGCAGGCTAGCAGTAAGGAAGTACTTTGAAATGCCATTCTTGGTTTTACGTCCATGCTGCTGTGCAGTAAACCAGTTTAGCCCGCCAAAAGGCACATTACTGAAATCTGAATGCAAGACTTGTTTGACGGTAGGGTGTGGCAAGCATTCAAATCATGGAAGCACGATTCCCACTCAAGTCTCTCCTGGGTGATTGGGACCAGGTAAATTATTACTGATTTAGTGTATTTCCCGGGACACTCAAGTCTACCGGGATTTTTTGTGTGGTTATAATTTCAATCCCCCCCCCCCCCCCGCCACCACCATCCCATTTTGCAAAACTTGGATGAAACGAAACAAATAAATTCTGCTGACACCTCTAAAGATCACAAGTAGGTATCAAAGGTCTGCGGTTGTCCGGAATCACGGCTTTCTCAGAAGTGGAGAGGCTTGCGGGTGAAGCTGATCTATTGACCCAGTCCACCTGTATCTCCCATTTCCTTCATCCTCCCACTCTAGCCCGTTCCCCTCCCCATCTACTTTTATCAGTCTAGACTTCTCTGCTTACTCTCAACTGTCGGGTCTTCCTTGGCCTTCTCCTGACGTCTGCTAGAAGTCAGTATGTTTCTGGTCAACACACAGAACTACCGCAGAGTGAGCTGTTTTCTGCCGACCACACATAAAGTAACCCTTTATCTCTGTGGGCTACTTCACACATCCTCAGTAGAACCGTTCGCTCTGATACCACAGATACTGGTACGTTCCTGGCTTAGTGCAGCTGAATTTGCTCTAGGGGGAGTCTGACCCAGGGGTGGGGGAAGAGAGAACGATTAGGAATGAGGCTAACCACATTGGGAGGAGCAAGGTTACATTTGTAGTAAAGTGCCTAGTTCAGTGAAGGAGAATAAAACTGCTTCCTCACGTGTTATGAGCTGACAAATTAATTTAGTGCCCCAAAAAACCAGCAACATAAAATGTTTAAAAACAAACATACAAACAAACACATTAACTGGCACTGAAACGCAGTCTTTATTACGAATAAGGCTACCAGTGAAACTTTTGACGGAAAGCATCTTCTAATCTTCAGACTCCAGATACCCAATGCCACCAACAACTGGTAACTGAGCTGTTTGCCACTAAACTAAAAGTATGGTTCAACGTTTGCTGAAAATCCAGCTCTTTCAAAACCTGAGGTGAGAACTGGTTCCACAAACCAAACGGATGAAGAGTGGCTGACATGCGCATCCGTCGGCAAATGCATCATCCTGGCATTTTATGAGGTTATTAACCCGAACATGCAGACGAGCACCACCTCAGCTGTTGTGAAATTTTTATGTGAAAGTACGTCAGTGCCGCTTCCGTGCATGGTCTTGCATGAACTGTTTCGCTGACAATGTGCAGACGTGCGGAGATCATCAACCTAATGTGTAATTTTACCCATCAAACCTCATTTACGCAATAAGTAAATAAGTCCATTATGAGTATGTTGTACGTGACGTGTGTGTGTGTGATCGCAGCAGCACAGAGCTGTTGTGTAGACTGGGTGGAAGGGGCTGACTCAGTGACTGGCACTTTGCGCCGACGTCCACCCACACAGTCGTCTGGGAGGAAATCGCCCATTACTGTGCAAAACATGAGATAAGGGAAATCCAGGGCGATTTCTTTGATCGCTGACTGGACAGAGGGAAGTGGTTGGTTTGGGGGGAAAAGTCTGCCAGACTAAACACGTGCACAAGACATGCAGGCCGCAGGCTGAAAGACATGGGAAGATCTATGCAGACACGGGCTTTCTTTCTTTGTCGGGGACTGCACGGTGCGTTTTCAACTCACTGGTGAGATCTGTACAAGACAGCTATGGACAGTCCCTTTCAGACTCACTGCAAGTGTATAGATCTTGCTCTTGTTTGCTGTAACTCATACAGGCAATCTAAGCAGAATGAAACTTTCAATTTAACTCACTGGAGCAAGCTGACAAAATCTGAGCAAGACAGCACAACACTCATACTCCCTATACTGCACGAAAGTTAAATCATTCAGCAAAATCATGAAAACCATCCAAGATGAAGATGCAAAGAACTTGCTTGCCGTCTATTTTGTTAAGTCTATAATCAACTCCAGTGAGTTAAATTTGATTTTTGGTTAAATATTCAGACAGACATTTTGCGAAACTAAGGAAATCGTGGAGCAAATTTCTCAGAGGTATGACAGCGATCACCACAATGAAAACGCGCCAGGCTGACTAAGCCGTACGGCAGTGAGCGAACGGAATTGTATGACCACATGGGAGCAATCAGCCGGGGGAGGAAAGGGGAAGGGAGGTGGGTGTGCCTAGGTCAATCACCCAGTTTAGATGCTCTCACTCACACCTATCTGACAGATTCCTCGCCATGTTCAGATCCTGCCAAAGCTGCTGCTACATGACCTCTTGAAAGAAGGGATACTACCCTGTGCCGGGGAGCAAAGGTTGCGGCCCATCGCCCGCCAGTTCGCTGTCTCGATTGCTGCCTTCAGCAGCATGGTCATCTGCTTATCGGATTCGGGAGGGGCGGGATGGGGAATTTACTGCGAACGTCCATCCTTGCATAACCATTGCACAGAGTAAACATTCTCTGCCTTGACCCCTCAGTAACGCCGCGCAGATGGATTTTTATAGCACCCATGCAAGTATATTTCTATCCCGCCCCCACCTCCCACGGGGCGACTTCTGACGAAAATGAACCAAGACAAAAGTATGCTGAGAACATTCACCTAGTTCTGCTGTCAAATCAAAATCACAGCAATTACACGGAAAGCGAACAAAATCCCGTATTTTACTAAGATTCCAGACTCGCAGATATATATACAAAAGGGTCTCGTCAAATGGACCATTCACAGAGAATGTATGCGGATGACACGCAGACGCACATGCCCTATCCAGAACTGAAGTAGCCGCTAATGCCCGCGAATGATGAAAGAGGCTGGTCCACTAATGACACTAATCTTGCCTTGCTCTGGCAGTAGCAGACTCAACCTTCCCTCCTAGGTACTCTCTCACCGCGGTCTGTGCCAGTTCCCAGTTCTACTAGTTGTACTAGTTCCAAAGACCATCTCTGCAGAATTCCTTCACTCCATTCCTTGCATTCTCTCTGCCCGGCCTCTCTCAAGGGGTTATTAGTCCAAGGATGCCAGCGTGTCAGGGCAGTGGGAACTACAGCTTCATCTTCAACTTGTAGGTTAAACCAGCCGTAGTGCAACAGGACCAGTGTGTCTACCTGGATCTGAGTGGATGGCGCGATTCTACACGATAACGATCGCGAAAGCTTCCGGGTCACAGGAACTGGTCTATGACGAACCTGTTTGAGGAACTAGCCTATGAGTATGACGACCCTTTCTGACGACCTGGCTGCAATTCTGTGCACACTCTCGCATCTTCAATCCGCTGCTATACATGAGCGTCGGTGAAGGGATTTCTGTTTGAAAGTAACCGAACCTCAACGTCAGCCAATGCTGTCAGCCTGAACGTTCATCTACATGACCGGTATCAGCGTTTGTATAACAGACTGATACTACTGTGCTTATTCTGTCATGCAATACACGGGGGGAGCCGGGGTGGTCGAGTGGTCGAGCATTGGACTTCTAATGCTCGGGTCGTGAGTTCGATCCCGGCTGGGGCCAAATATTTGTGCTGGCTTTTTCATCGTTGCCCCGTCTTTGATATCACCCTATGTGGTGGAAAAGGACGTTAAACCCCCAAACACCCACCCACCCGCAATACAACGGGACGAGGCAAGGGTGGGGAGGAGGTTAAACAAGCCACGCAACTACTATCAAACAGTAAACGATGATGACAAATACTGTTGTAAACTGCATTAGATTGGACAGATTGGTTACTCGGTTGTTAGGGGTGGTTTGGCGTTTAACACATACGGGTGATATCAAAAGCTAGATTAATTCTTTCACTTTCTGCCGGGATTCGAACTCACGGCCCGAGCACCGACAGTCAAGCTCAGCTATCCCGCCTCCCAAGGCAGGGCAAGTCATTTAGATTAAGGGGGTAGGGGTAGGGGATGGGGGTGGGGGGCATAAACTGGTAAAATCAGAAAAAGCAAAACCACCTATAGAGGAAAGAGGCAACCCGCCGATGAAACACACCCATACATAATTCCACAATCTCATAAGTGATTCCACAAATCTCTACTTGAATCTCCGCAGGGCTTCACCGACACATCTTCATCCAGCCCACCTGCCAATCTTGACTGAGAGGGCAAGAAACCTGTCTAGCCGTGTTTACCTGAGCGATCCCTGTCGGGTATCTCGAGAGAAGCAACCTTACACTAGTTACACTAGTTACAGGCCTCCGGAGACCGGGACAAAATCTGCAAGCTTGCGGTTCTCGGCCTAGACAAGCTGCTCCCAGCTAAGTTCGTGTACACCACATGAATATCGCCTTCTTCAACCGCAATACAAACACACGCCCAGCCCAAAATACAGGGGAAAAAAATCAGAATGTATTTCCAGCCGAAAACCAGACTCAAGAACTTTCGTCTTGCATTTTAAGTTCGTTTTGAACGTAGCTTTTCCCTTACTACAGCAACGGGACCAATGATACCAGTACAAGTGCTTCCTACTGTAACTAACTTCTCATTATGTAACGTTTGAGCTTTTCTGTCGTAAGAACCTTAAGACATATTTTTTTTCCAGAACAGGACGCGGTGTAAAATAGTAGCTAAGAACACATACAACGCAAAACTGAGTATCTCTTGAAACCCCGTTACAACTTTTGGTCCACGGAATGCTGCAGTTACTACTAGTACTACGTGTCCAACCTTGCCACAAACGTAAAATTTAAACAAACAAACAAAAAACAAACACCAACACCTACGAATGCGGTACGGAAAACCAGAAGTACACATCACGAAAAAAAAAAAAAAAAAAGGTCGGTGGTTTTGCGCGTGTGTAGTGGTCTTGGCATTTTCTATGATGTGAGTCACTACCCATAAATCTGCCTCCAGACTTAATCTTCAGTTCCTATCTCTTCGGGGGGTAAGCAGGGATATACACTTTCACAACTTTTCTGCTGTACTGGGTGGGGCCCGTTTTCCGACCGCAACCAGTGTAAAACAAACTCTCTCTCTCCCTCTCTCTCTCTGTGGCCTGTACCCTTTCATCTTGCCAGGTTTCATCTATCATCTCTCTCCATAGCAACCAAGTCAAGAAAGCCGACAATCAGACAGGAGTATGCTAGAGTTGGCAGGGGAGCATTGGGGTTAAAGTGTCTGTTCCACCAACTCTGGCTTCTGCGGTGTGTGCCAGCATTTTTTCTCTTCCTTTTTTTTTTTTTTCAACGGGAGCCAGTGCTGCACGCTGGGCTGGTACAGAAATCTGTCCAAGCAAATCTTTTGAACTGCAAACTCAGCACATATTAGAATTAGAAATGCAGCTACTTGTGTAACAGGTAGTCAAATCACACAAACAGTTCATATGATCAGTGTGTTGTCTGGGTTTCAAGGGGCACCTTATTCTGGTTTCTGAGCCAGTATCTGGAGTGTCTATTTATGGAATCTACATCAATGGAAGACTTGGGGTTTATGGTTTGGGTTTTAACTATGGTTGGGTTAGAAGGTTTTTTTTCTCTTTCGGTTGTAATTTGTAATCTAGACCAATCATTTTCAAAAATTAAAAAAAAGGGAGAGAGAGGGAAAAAAGAAAACAACCCACTGCTGAAAAGCATTATCCCTTATACCATGACAGGGAACCACGTATTCCTTAGCAAACACTCCATACATACATACATGTGCATACTGTTCTTTAGTACTAGTAGAAGTAACCGGTCAATGATTGTGTTCACCATTGTTGAACCGGCACAACTGAACTCAGTACCCTAGCTGGCACTGGCGAGTACCAGCCGAAATTTCCATCTTCTAGCATGGTAGGGAGCTTGCAACAACAAACTCACTCAGTCCCCATGGGATTAATTAGTACCCCCTCCTCCCCCCCCCCTCCAGTTCCCAGCTTCCCATGGGGAAGAAATTTTGCTCCCCGCATGTTATTCAACCCATCCTTGACTTGCAATATGACAAGGGTACACATTCATGTGCTGTACCTGCTATTGGCTCCGGTGAAGGGGGGGGGGGGGGGGGAGGAGGGGTGTTAAGATAAAATGACAATCCACTCATGACTGGCCTTTCACTAGTTTTAGCAAACAACAGACGGCGTTATTTTGAATTCTACAAAAGAAAAAAAGAAAAGAAAAAAGAATACCTTTGAATGATTTGGCACATACATGTACCTGTTATCTCTGTGAGAGAAGATTAAAAACGGCCCACAAAACACACAATCATTCAGCATTTCAACAATACTTTGTCTTCAAGTTTGCTTTCTTAGTACGGGCTGGGGCCAAATATTTGTGCTGGCCTTTTTCTTGTTGCCCCGTCTTTGATATATATCACCCTTACGTGGTGGAAAAAGACGCTGAACTCCTAAACACCCACCCACCTACCCGCTTTCCTGGTATGTTTCAACATTTTACTCTCTTTATGAGCCCTGTCAATATTTTTTCTATTCTGTCTGACGATGATACCCATCCTTCCACGCCCCTCTGCCCCCCACAAATGCCCACATCCACAAAGAGAAAAGTACAGCAAATACATACATGATTGTGTTAGGTTACCAAAAAAAAAAAAATAAAATAAAATTCACATTTATAATGTATACATAAGAATTATTTAAACAGCACTACAATAGCACTGAACTCTGGATAGGTACGTTACTAGTAATATACTACATGCCATGAGAAAGCCCTGGGCTATGACAGTATGAGTCAACATTCTTTGCCATCATTATCTCCTAACAGCTAAACACACAAGAAATTATCCTCTCTTACAGGGGATTACCTCAGACTGAGGTGAAGCCACTGAGCCTAGGCCTGTCTGAATGCAAACAACTGTTCAGTAATTGCCCTCATAAAGGGACTAAGAGCAATGCCTCTGTTCCAGTTCCCCTCCCCTTCTCCCTGTTCCCAACTGATACCTGTGTTGCACACGTCTGACACAAAATTACTATATTCTGAGACTCTGAGTCTGCTCACTGTATAGTGACAATAAACTTTAACACTCACAGGATAAATTTTGACTGTACAACATCAATATCCCCAGAAATAATGTTGTGATCCAGTAAACCACTAAATTATTTTCTGCAACAAGTAAACTGGAATTACAAAGTGCAGAATGTACGATTCTTCATTTGTTAGCTGAGCAACAAACTGCACACACAGGATCAATACTCGAAAGTGAATGGTGCCACATGCATTTTTTTCATTAATTAAGAAACAAAAAAACAAACAATGCACAAACAGAAAAACAATCTTCACTAAGTGCTATGCCAATGGTGCCACGCAGGCTTTTCGCAGTTGTGTCGAGGTTCTCTAGCTGCATGTACATATATACGGTAAGTCTGAGTCATATAACATCTTAGATATATATATATATATGGGAGTAACAACAAAGTGCCCTGTAGCTCTCAGGTTGGAGGTGGAGGTTGGAGGTGGGGGTGGGGGGTGGGTGGGGGGCTAGTGAAGAAAAAAAAAAAGGGCAGAAAAAAGGATGGAAAGATTTGTTTTAAAAAAGGTTGATTTCAAGCCAAACACCTGTGATTAACTGTGGGCTGTATGCATCTTTGAGAGTACACTTCTGCACTGCCAGAATCAATTGATCGGGTACAGCAAAATGTACATTTTGCTCTAGATCACATCACAGAGAGAGAGAGAGAGAGAAATCTCAGATATGAAATAAGTGAAAAAATCTTCTTGCTACCCCCCACCATGCCATGTGACCTCAGGAGCAGACATGAATCTAAAAATAAATTGTAAGGCACAGCATTTGTGGAAAGCAAAGACTCTAATTTGCACTTTAGATAAGATAAGTGTGCTACACAAAAACACTGCTTATACCCTGCTAAACAAACCCATCCACTGTACCAGGATTTATCCCCCCCCCCCCCAGTGACGTAACCAGCTTCCCAACCAAGCAACCGTCTGCAACAACCGTCGCACGCACCTTGCAGCGAACGGCTCAGTAATAATGAATGCTCCCTCTTCAGCATCTCGCGCACACACAAGGTGAGGCCCTGTCAGGGAGGGCAACTGGGCAACTATACGTTGCGAACTTTCGCTTTCCGAAAAACGGACTTCTGGCAATACAACTGTGCACATCTCCCACACTTATCCGTTCTATAAGAAAAGAGTACACTTAATAGCCTGTCGCATGGTGGCAAATTCATAAAAGAAACTCAAATGCTTGTCAAGAATTTGTACTCACACCTGAATGGTGAACCTCTCCTGCAGCACTTGCATTTACTGGGCTAAAAACGGCTATAGAAAAAGACTTACCGCTGAGGCGATTTCCGTAAATGATGATAAGATAACAAGAACTATGGACAGAAGAAACCTGCAAGGAAAGAAATCGACGTTTTTATCAAAGGGGCAAACAAAAATTGAATCGGTGGCCATGCCTAACATGGTTGTGAGAAAGGCGTAGCCCTAGTTACCGACTGCTGCAGCTAAGTAATTGATACTTAGCTCTGAATAGCTCACACAAGATAAAGATATTACTGAAGGAATAAAAGAAAGCTTTGAGATGGGGTTAATATGAAGAAATGAAAGTTACTCACCACGTAGACATGACTCTCAACCTGAAGGAATACGAATGTCTGTGTACACCACACCTATGCATCTCACCCGGGATGCCAGCCCCAAGACTGGCACCCGCACAGCACTCGGTCATCAGGGCACAAAAGATGACCAGAGTAGAACGGCTACAAAACACGAGACCGTTCCGGTCCGCTGAGGAAACCTCAGCAAAAAAGTTAATCCTACCCTAACGAAGAGGATAACTAAACTCGGCCTAAATTCATCCAGCCGATGGTGGAACCACAATCTTCCCCAAGAAAAGTTTCTAGGAGTTGGGAAGATTGCTCCCACAGAGTGGCTGCATACGCGAGTAGGATTACACCACGGCTCTGAGAAATGGGCGGAGCTTAGGCGCAGGGCTCCGCATCAATGCTGCTGCGACTGTCCCGCCCTCAGTATTTCCACGGTCCCACTGACCTAGGAAATGACTTATTATTATGACACGCCAGTGAAACTGGCTTTAGTTTATGAATGTACTACCAAAGCAAAGGCCTACCGATGCCCACGCTAAGAACACAAAGAGTACAAGCTGTACTGTTTGCCTTTACGATCAACGCCCCTATTCATCTACGGAGGCATTCACGGAAAGAGCTTCCCGCCATCACTATATTTAGTCACTGAAATAGTTATTCTCATTGGTTTCGTGCTTTACTGGTGTCTTAAGAACGCAGTTTCCTTACTGATTTCCATGCATGAAAGAAATTCTAGGCTCTATGGCCAGTGTGTTAGCGAAGTTACAACGAACTACATTGTGCCGCGGAAGGCTCTCTCTAATCATCACGGCGACTTTTGGGGAATCGCTTCTAATCTTATCGGTAAATTTGCATAGATTGACGGGCACATAGTAACCACTGTATCGCTTCTGTCCCAGATTCCGAAACCGCTTTACTGCCGTCTACAGAGCTACACTTTCCGCGACAAAAGTAAGTCCGCTAATAGTTTCTCCTTGTAGAGGCATTTAGCCCTTTTGTGGGGGATTCACAGCAATTTGAAAGTGAAAACTTAACATTGAATTTTTCCTCTGACCATTATTATATTGTTGTACGGCTTTTTGATAAGGTTGATTCTTGTTGGAAAATAGTCCCGGCTTTGTCGTCTGCAGGCGAGTTCTCTAGGAAGGTGCTGTTCTGCGAAAGTTGGTGGCCAAGATGAGGGAACGCTGATCGTCTACGCGGAGACGGAAGCCTTCCCGAGCCACCCCGTTTAGCCGGATTATTATAGTTTTTTTCTGGATTAGACTATGTGGTAAATTTGGATTATTAGTGTTCAGTTTTCTTCAAGCGTTCGTCCTTCAGCTACAACTCGGCGATGAAGCCGAGAGAACTTACAACTCTCATAACACTTCTGGGAGTTGCCATCTCTGTATTCGTCGACACCGTGTCATCGGCGGTAAGTCTACACCTTTCTTTTCTTGATCATTATGTTGTTAGTGGTGTTTGACAGCCTGCCAAACAAAGAACACAACTTGCAAGTACAGGTATTGTTAAGATAAGAAAACCTAACTATAGTTTTGAAGTCGACAATATTGATAATTTTTTGACTGATTTTCATGGGCCCTACCCCGGGTAAGGGAACAAAAACTTTGGTCTCATGATTCATTCATTTACAGATTTTTTTCCCTTTAGAAATGATGGTTTCAGTAGTTTTCTATGACGTTTTCCCGAATAAAACTCTAAACACTGTGTGTGGTGTGCACTGACGCGCAATCCCCCGCATTTCCCACTGCATATTTGGCATCCCTAACGGGGCCCCAAGCAGCGGAAGGGAGGCATCCGTATCCGTTACAATGTGGAGATGGCGCTGCTGAATCAAGTGCGAAGTTCTGCGCGGGGTCGTTTCGACGATCCTTTCCCTGTCCATTATCTTCAAGCTAGCAATGAGTTGGGGTTTGTCCTGAGAATTTACAGACTGCCCTTTGCGGTTTGAAAAGTGTATGTCCCTTGATAGAGCTACCCACCTACATAGGCACAGGTGATGAAAAGCAACAAAGATTGATAGGGAATGTTAGCCTTGTTAAGCTTTGCAAAACATCACCACCCACAAAATGATACGACTTATTCATTTGGTGATGTTGAATTTGTTTGTGCATGCACTAAGTGGTAAGTTACAATCTGACTGAAACATACACGGGCTAAAGCAGAAAATGTTGATGACTGCAACAGTAGAAAAGATTCGGATTTGGTCATCAAGCAGTGGTTATTCTGTCAGTTATGATGATGCCAGAATGTACAGGTCAGGGGCGCCGGAACCGGGGGGGCAGCTGCCCCCCCTGTACCCAAGCAGGGGGGGGCAAGAGTGTCTTTTTGCCCCCCCTGGAAAATCAGGTGACTATGGCAGGAGGGGCTTTGCCCCCCCCCCCCTTTCCCCTACCTCTCCCCCTACCCCTCTTAGTGCTCTCTCCCTCATCCCACCCAAAAGAGAACTTCTGTTTTTGCGGACCGAAGGCTGTCCGCTCCTCTTATTGCCCCCCCCCCCCCCCCCCCCCCACTTTTCACTTTTTTCGGGCAACGTCCTGGTTCTTAAAGGTTTTTTGTCTACGCAGCACTTTCTTCGGGCAACGTTCCCCCCTCCGAGATTCTGCCCCCCCTCCCCCCAACATCTTCCGGCGCCCCTGCAGGTTGTACAGCAGTGAGTCCTTAAAGGTGTCATAGTGTCTGGTATGCTGTCATTAGTGAATATTTTGAAGGAAGGTAATTTGCCTGGTAGCTTAGTGCTTTTGTTTATGAGCTAGCTCTTAATGGAAACAAAAAATAACAGAAAAAAAGCCAACACACACACACACACACACAACTTTTTTTAATCAGCATAGGAAGCATCTCTAAAGCAGTTAACATTATGTTTAAAATGCACCAAATTGCGCAGCCACAGATTTTAGTCTATTTAAAAAAAAAAAACCCAAAAAAAACCATGGGTGTTCGTGTGCTTTGCCGAGTACTAGTTTGCGGAAGCAGGCTTGTGGCTTTGCCACTTCTTAACCAAATTTTCAGTGAAAGTCACATTTCCCAGAGTTGGTATGCCTGTTTATGTGTCAGTACTTGTATCACACAACTTCTGAAGTTTACATTTCTGTTGGTGCACTGTTAGTTACAACTGGTTTCTGGTTTACAGGCCTGTGAAGGATGTTCCTCCTCAATATGCATTTGTGCTGGCCAGAAAGGAGAACGGGTAAGTCAGACTTCATGATTGCAGGGCTTCATAGACGTGGGAACTAAAATGGGACAAATGTCAAAAAGTATAGGACTTGGCCTGAATCATCATGACTATGGCACAGAAATAATAGGAAGTATTTCCGCATTGGTGAAAAAGTAATTGGACATTTGAGAACAGAATTGATGTATGTCCGATGCGGATATGAAGTTATGCAGTATATAGAATATATGATATATTCCAGGGCTTAAAATCTTTTGGCAGATATCCACATTTTGCTAAACATTTTCCTCTCCTCAGAAAGTGTGTTTCCTCTTAAGCTCTTAAAAAATCATCCCAAACACACCAAACTGCACAGATTCTAGTCTAAGTAAAAAAAATTTGCCTCCTCTGAAGCATTCAAATTTATGCCAAAAAGCACCAAATTGTAAAGATTATAGTCTAATTAAAAAAAAAATTGGGGGGACCATGCCCCCGGACACCCCATAGCATGCGTGCTCTAGTGGTTTTGCCACTTCGTCATTAAATGCTGCACGCTTTCCTACTTTCGGATCATTGACCATTTTAAACCCTGATATTTGTATCGCTATCACTAGTATCAGCATTACACTCCTTGCAGATTGCATCAGTACACTGGGCACCTGTTTTCCTGTTAAAAGAATTTAGGTTCTGCGCAGAATTTCTGAATTCCAGTCCTAACTTCTTGGTGTATAATTGGTCTTATTTTTAAGCTTACATTTTAGTTTCTAGTGGACATTACACATTTCTTCAAGACTTTATTAAATAGGAGACCTTTGTGAAAGTTCGCTGAATCACTGAAGTAAAAGTAAAAATTATATGTTTCACAATATTCCCTTTTTGACTTGTGTCCTAAAGTGTGCTGTATGTGAATCCTCCATTGTTCTGTGTGTCTCTGAAACATTTAAGTTTATATACATGTTCCTCTTAAAGGCTAAGGTCAGTGTGAAGTTGAAAGTTTCAAAACTTCATGTTTTATAACTTCCTCAGTTTCTCTGCAGTCACAAACACCATGCAACCCAAACTTTAATCAAGTTCAGGAGTATTACTGTTTTTCTCTTTAAATGTGGTTTTGTCATAAATAATAATAATAATTTTATGGGTATTTAGAGACGCCCTCCCTCTCGCGGGAGCTCAGGGTGCCTGACAATGAATACACACTCACTCACCCAGAAACACACACAACATGCCTCCACACATACATTTAACTACAAACATATAATGTGCAGCATTATACATGGGCTCCCCTGGCTTCTGCACACACACACACACACACACACACACACACACACACACACACACACACACACACACACACACACACACACACACAGGACCAGCAAGATACCAGGGGATTCTTGTTTTAAAATGCCAAATGTTTCTGCTACTTTTCAGGGCGCTCCTGGTCTTCCAGGCCTGAGAGGACCGCAGGGTCTGCCAGGGTTCCTAGGGCCTGAGGGGCCAGTGGGAGCTTTTGGTATGAAAGGACAAGTAGGAGAGCCAGGGGCACGTGGCGCCAAAGGATACAGAGTAAGTCCTGACTTGAGGGGAGCGGGAAATTGAAGGTCTGCAATCTCAACAAAAAGCCGCAAACTGTGTGTTTTTAAAAAATTGCGACTCCTACGACTGCATAATGCAGGCAACTCTGTCACACTCACAGTTGCACAGTTTGCAACGCTTCAGAGACCCTTATAAAACCAGAGCGTGAGTTTGCAGTGACTTACTGTGCTTTTGGTCAGTGAGTGAGACACATCGCTACAGTGTCTATCGGGTGTCGTGTGCTGCACTAGAACTAGTAGAAGACTGACCACTGTGATCTCTCTTGCTCAATGTCAAAACATGTCACACATAGTGTCAGGTGGCAATGAAATGTATACTACAATACATGCTGTTGAAACAAGTAATATATATCACTGTGGTGAACGGTGAACGTGAAGTCACTGTGTATGAAACTGGAATTGTCTATCCAAATTTGGGTTTCCTTGTCGGGTAACTGTTCTGATGCACATGTATACGTGTATATTTATGTACTTATCTTTTCCAGGGTGAAACTGGTCTTCCTGGATTTACTGGAGCCCCTGGGATCCCAGTAAGGAAATTGTCTTTTGACTAAGTGCAAGAATAACGTACCTCTGCTGTAACAGTAGGTCTAGAACAAGTACATGTATGTAGATGTAAAATTTGATGCCAAAGTAGAGTTGATGGTTCAGTCATTTTCCTAAATATCTAGTCGAAAGCAGAAGTTGAAAGGGAATATGTTTTCTAAATGGTTATCTTTTTTTTCCACAGATTGTAAACTGTCATTATTGATTGAAAACATACTGCAAATGAAATATATTTCTCAATCTAAACTTTTCTTTGTGAGTGTTCACTTTGATTGCTCAAAATCTGATGAAATTAAGTATGTGTAGTGTTTCAGATTTTAAAAAGAACTATTTTACGTTTACTCATCCATCAGATGGTGCTTAGGTCAATTTACCAAATGACTAGAACTGTTCTCATCTTGTATTAACCTTTTCAGGGCCAGCCTGGTTTGGAGGGTCCTCTTGGTCCCCCAGGATATCCTGGATGCAATGGCACAAAGGTTAGATAAAAAGGGTTAATCTTTAGTCGTTATTAATGGGTCTGACTAGGAGATGGGAGAAGGTTGGGGAACTGGCAGAAAAGGAGATGTCCCGGTTGAAATACAATACAATATAAAAGTCTTCAAGGAAAGTATTTTTTGTAATAATTTCGAGAGGGAAAGATTTCAATTAGATATTAAGTTGGCCTGATTTAGGATTATTAACAGAGCAAAAGTTTACCAGTGCCTTTACTAGCTAGATAACTGACATTTCTTTGCCCCACCTCACTGGTCAAGCATGAAACTTACAGATTTGTTGATTGATTGCAGGGTGAAGCTGGTTTATCAGGATCCCCAGGTGTGCCAGGTGAGCCTGGCCGGCCAGGTCGAGCTGGCCTACCTGGTCCAAAGGTATGTCCTGCAGTGGAAAAGTGTTCATTTATAGTTTGTAATACATTTTTAGTTCCACTTACCCAAATTTAGCCTGTTCATTTGTGATACATGTAATTCATTAACGTTTTGATTTGATGTCAGTCTGAGTGGAGTCTGTTAATCTCTAATACAGTCTGATTCAATTTATTTCAGTCTCAGCCAGATAATACTTCATGTCATTCTCTGTCTGATGCGTGAATTTTATCTGGAGCTCTTAGTTTAACAATGTCTCTGCTTCAATTAATTACTGGCGTGCCTTCCTGGTGTCTGTGTGTGTGTGTATGTGTGTGTGTCTGTGTGTGTGTGTGTGTGTGTGTGTGTGTGTGTGTGTGTGTGTGTGTATTTCTTACAGTGCATTTGCTTCTTCACAGTGCCTACAATGCTTTTTTTTTTTTTCTTTTTTTTTCTAGGGTGATCCAGGAGAATATTCAGGGTTCGGCATTGGTGAGAAAGGAGAACCCGGTGGTTATGGCTTGCAAGGGAATGATGTGAGTACCTAAGCTTGTCCTGTAATACTGTATGACCTGAACATTTTGATTGCCCTTACTTTTCGACCACAGTGCAAAATCTGGGAAAGTTAATAATAAATAATAAGTGATGTCACCACCATCTTGTCTGAGCCTCAGTTTGGCAAACTGGCCAAAAGCACCATTTATTTTCCAGTGTCCTTTTCCATGTATTTGGTAACGTAAATTTCTAAGCTGCTGTGAAATATGTTTACAAATCGTTAAAGATGTACAACTAAACCACTTTTAATCACACTAGGCTGCCATTTCCAGGAAACTAATTTGTAGTCAGCGCGGATGTGATCAGTTGTTGACATGGTTCTGTGATTCCAGAAATGGTGACACATGTGAAAGCACATGGTTGTTCATGTGTCTTGTGTGGGTTGTTTTTGTTTGTTATTACGGATCATGGAATGATAGGACGAATGCAGTATGCCACGAACTTGGCAGGTTGCCACTGCACAGTGTGCTACACCCTAGATTCTTTCCTTGACATTCCTTATTGCAAACTGCACTTTTAATTTTGTGTTTTGGCAGCATGTATTTACCACCTTAACATCTGCTAGTGTAAAGAAAACATGGAATATCGGAGGCTAATCTGTTGTTTTTTGTGTATGTTTTTGTCAGGGTTTCCAAGGACTTCTCGGACGACGAGGAGAGCAGGGTCGCCGTGGTGATCCAGGCGTACCAGTATGTTGTGCTGTTTTCCTATTTTCAGTACTTCTTCAGCAAGATGTTACAATGTATCATACTTTTCAGGATTTCCCATTTCGCATTTCCTGTAGTGTACCTGGAGAAAACCCACACATATTCAGGCATGAAAGATAAACCAAGAAAGATAATTTCCCCACAGAAAGATTGAAATCAACAGTAACAATTTGTTTTTACAAATAAAAAAAGAACTGATTGATTTGAAACTGTCACTGATGAGATTGTTCGCCCATTTCCAGAAACTTGTGTCCCTTACAGATCTGAATACTTCATTTAGCTGCTGTACAGTTGCAGAGTTGCTTTCTCATTCGTGAATGATATTGTGGTTGGACCATTTCTGTATTTTGTATTTTTTTCTGGCTCAGGGTGTGGATGGCTTGAGTGGTCGAAAGGGAATGAAAGGTGAAAAGGGTCAGGATGGCGTCGGAGTCAAAGGGCCTCAGGTAGGTGTGGGTGTGTTTGTGTGCACGTGCATGCATGCATGAGTGCGTGTGTGTGTATTTGCTGGCAAAACTCAGAAAAAGACATGGTCAAAAGGTGACTGGAAAGTGTAAAATCAAAAAAAGAATGAAAAAAGAAGTTAAAGTCAGCATTTATATGTACAGTTGTACTGCAGTTCTCCAGCACATCTGGGGTATCCTGATATGACATGGGTGACTTTTGGGAAAAAAGTACATATATATATGTAATAGAAATGTATGCTGACGTACGTACCCAAAAGGGGTAGCAGTCAGCAGATTAGTAATAACAACTCTGAGCACCAGTTTGAGAGTTCAGTGGTATGAATTCTGCTTGGGACATTGGATTTTGCACCTCTAGTATGTGGCCCCATTCATTCATATGGGGCTCTGTCTGTCTGGTACCCCTCTGCTTTTGAAATGTTTAGTCCACACGGAAACAAAAACAAAAAAAACACCAAGAAAACCAACAACCCAAAAAATCAAAAAGAAAGGAGCAAATTCTAAATGCCAAAATTTAAGTGGCCAGGCTGGGTTCAGTTTTTGCCACTTCGACTGTAAAGCCAAGCTGTTGGGTAAAATGCCTACAGCTATCCACTCTGTTATTATGATTATAGTATACTTTTAATTATGACCTTTATTTTCCTGTGCACATGACAGGGTGACAAGGGTGTGAAGGGAGACCCTGGAGCAGCTGGTATCACAGGCCCAGCGCCGGCAAACTCAACCATCGGAATTAAGGGAGAAAAGGGACCAATAGGACCCAAGGGAGAACGAGGAGATCGGGGACCCTCAGGCATTCCTGGCCCTGATGTAAGTCTGCATAAGGAGATGTACTGGAAAGTGCTGTTAGTCTCTGTGGAGCAGTTTGTCCCCCTCCCCCCTTCCCCCTTGGAAAAAAAGTAAAAGGTATTCATAAAATGCAGTATTTTATAATTATTAATTTGTTCCTCTTCAGGGCCAGGTTGGTCTCCCTGGAATGAAAGGAGACAAAGGAATGGTTGGATTCCCTGGAAGACGAGTAAGTAGACATTACTGCTTGGCCATCAGCTTTGTCTTTTGTTGAACAGTGGTCTTGATGATGATGGTAACGATGACGATGATAACGATGAATGGTGGTGGCATTAAAGACGGTGATGATGATAATGATGAAGACTTGATATAGCAAACAGCTCCACCGTGATGGAATGCTTATATATGGATGGTTAATGGAGTGATGCACCTCAGTTGCTTCTGGAATGCAGTAATGCTAACTGCTGCCTTCACCGATTCGGGTGTCTTCATAGTTGAGAGCAAGTTATCATAACCAGTTTCTTAGGCATTTGGTTTGAATGCCAGAAAAAACCAGTACCGGAACAGAAATTACTGACAGTGCTGGTCGGACAATTGGCATCACCTGAAAATTTCACACCAAAAAATGTTGCCTGAAATGGAAACAGGCTACCTTTACTGGCCGTGTCCTTGACTTCACAGTCTGTAGAGGAGTGCAGCAATCTGATTTATGTCTTGAACAGATTTGTTATTTTGTTTACCTTACATGAAAATGTCTGTGTGCAGGGTAAACGCGGCAAGGACGGACCTCCAGGTCCGTATGGACAGAAAGGAATGGTTGGCGAGAAGGGCTTCCCTGGCCTTCCTGGCATTGATGGAATCAAGGTAATATTAATAATGTTTGTTTCCAAGAGCAATCTTAAAACATTACTAGTTTGCAAAGCCTGCTAGTAATTTTCTCAGCCGCGTGTTGGTCTTTGTGGCTTCAGCGGCATGACTTATAACTCCAGTAATTTCCTGTTTAACTAGTCAGTTTCATCAGTGTATGTCTGTTCATCGTTGTATAATGTGTAGAGAGTGAGTGAGGGATAGGCACATTGAGTTTTATTTAAAGAAATGCACCCTACAAATACCATTTATTATTATTATTATTATTATTAATTAATCCAGTGTTATTATTAAGGTGTTTACCAGCTAGAGGATTACTGGTGTTGGTTGATGCAATGCAAAAGATTTTGGCTGGTTATTCATGTACAGTTGATCCTTACAAATTTACTTTAATCAGGCTGTTTGAAAACATAATGTATTTATGGTCATAAGTTATTTGACTGGCTTTTTTATTATTAAAAAGAAGAGTGCGTGTTTATGTGCAGAAGATCCAGTTTAGTGTCTGTTACCAGTACTTAAATATTGATATATATCAGTGTTAAACTGTTTCATTGGAACATTATTTGGTTGTCTTCTGGATTTTTCAGTAAACTTACTTAGGTCAGTTATAGGTGGAATACACAGATGGTATGTTTGTTTCCTTATTTTTTGGTGAACCTATTTAGGTTGACGATATAATGAATGCACAGTTGGTAGTTTTGTTTCTGTAATTTGTCATTGAACCTATTTAGGTTGATAACATAAGGAATATATCGATGATGCTTTAATTTTCTTAGGGAATGCAAGGAGACCCTGGCTTTGATGGTCGACAAGGCCCCCAGGGAGAACCGGTAAGTGAAGCGAACTGTAACAATAATGCCTGTGAGGACATACTATTGAAATGTCAGATCTGTTCACTATGAATTGCATAAAGGTTTACTCTGAAACTGCTTTGATTTCAGTGCCAAGATTCTGCTCTTATGCTTTAAATTGTACAACTACAGTCATGGTCGAATGGTTCATATTTTTCCTCTCCACCCTTAAACACACACAACAGATGTTTGTTTCATAAGGATATACTTTATTGTCTCATCGCTTGATACATTCTCCAGTTCTGGATCGTAAACACACCCTGTACGCACACATAGTGTGTTCATGTGGCGATTCAAGCTGGCTGACACTGCTGTGATGGGCCATTTTTTCTGCCCTAACTAAATTGCAAGCTTCAGTAGTGTTCCTCCAAGGTGGAAACCATAGAGGTTTCAGAAGCCCGGGTATTTTTTCTTGCACATAAGGATGAGGGTGGTGTGTTTTGTTGACAGGGCCCAGATGGTATCTACGATCCTGAATTGAAAGGAGGTGTTGGCAGACGAGGCCCTCCTGGCCGAGACGGTCCTCCTGGACCTAAGGGCATACGAGGCCCAGATGGTGGGTTGATTTATGAAAATCTGTACATTCTGTATTAACACTTCACCCACGAGGGATAACGATTTTTTTTTTTAAATTGCCAAAATCCAGTTAGGTAATCAACACTGGCAGAAATAAGTGTAACCATAATCAGCTGCAGGATGTTGGATGGATGTGATATACTTTATTTTTTGTCTCTGTTCTCCGGTGTCAGATTTTCATGGTTCTTGTAAAAAAGGGGGCTAGAGGACAAAATGGTAGGAGAGGAAGAAAAAGACCAAGAACACTGTTGCTTGATCAGGTGATGCTCAATGCAAGTAGCAGTCTAGCTTTTGTATCATTGCAGAGCTCTACTAAATTAGTTCCTTTATACATCAGTGTTCCCTGTGATTTTAAAATACAAGGGTCCTTGGGACCCTCTCTCCATAGTTTTGAGGGTCCTTTTGTAAATTTTGAGGGTCCATGGTCTTTTGGTATAAAAAGTCTGAAAGTCAAAAACATTTGTTGTTTGCAAAAGTAATCAAGTAGGAGAGATGTTTGTGAAATAGTGTGTCAGCCATAGCAAATCGGCAAGGCAAGGAACCTGCATGCTTACCAAATAGAGCATTATGATTGTACATTGTACCTGGTGTCTCCAGTGACATTCATCAGGAACTTTTTTGTGTGTGTGTCATTTTATGCTTTGCTATGAAAAGCATGCTATTGCTACTTTAATATTTGATGTGGAGGGGCACTTTTGATAAATCACGTTTGTACATGCAAGCATTCACCCTTACAAGTGGAAAGTTATTCAGTGTAGTATGTGAAAAGTTTGTGGTATGCACAGGTATTGATGGAGAGATTGGTCGACTTGGTCAACCTGGTTTACCTGGACTGCCTGGCCTACCTGGCTTGCCTGGAGAGTTTGGTATCCCAGGTGAATCGATGAAGGGCGACCGTGGTGATCCAGGTATGTTCTAATGCCAGAACTGATATGAGGATTACCGTTTTGAGTTACGTTTTTATTGAAGTGAGTATGTTTGACTTTGATGTTGATGAGGGGCTCAGTTTCAGCTCTGATATATTGCGATGTGGTTTTCTTCATGTAAACCTTGCGGAAAAAAACCCTCCAGAATATCACAAACATGTTTCTTGTGGATCCGATGGATAAGTTAAATAATTCGTTCCCGTAGTTTGAAGTTGATAATGAATGAACAGTTGACTTTCCTAGAACCACTGTTACATGGAGAGAAAATATCTCTTCTTACGGCGACGTGTTGGCCTTAGCTATGCACCTAAGCTTCACATTCCATCACAAATGACGTAAAATAATTTTCTTTTTTAAACCTCATGCTTAGATTTTGTAGTATCACTAGCGACACATTGATGACTGTTCCATTGTGGAAAGTCAATCAGAGGATAGTACTACCAGCAGTTTTGGATGAAATTAGTGGACCAAATAAACAAAAATTAATATGTTCCAAATATACAAGAAGTTACTGCATTGTTTCATTACATGCAGGTGCTTGTGGATGCAGCAGGACAAAGATTTCCTTCATAGTTTTGGTTCATCATTTGCAAAAAAAAAAAAAAAAAAAAAAAAAAGATTTTGGCAAAGGGAAGTCTCTTATTAGTCAGACAGTAAAGTTGGCAGACATAAATATTTCAGTTTATTTGTTGTCTGCTTTGGAAGTGTTTTCATTTCTCTTTTTTATATGATGTACATGATGGCAGTGAACATGGCTTTGGAAGTGTTTTCATTTCTCTTTTTTATATGATGTACATGATGGCAGTGAACATGGCTTTGGAAGTGTTTTCATTTCTCTTTTTTATATGATGTACATGATGGCAGTGAACATGGCTTTGGAAGTGTTTTCATTTCTCTTTTTTATATGATGTACATGATGGCAGTGAACATGGCTTTGGAAGTGTTTTCATTTCTCTTTTTTATATGATGTACATGATGGCAGTGAACATGCATTTGTTTTACAAGCTGTGGCAGTTGGTAGGGGTGTTGGAAAATGGCAAAAAGCCTAAAACCCATGAATGCTTAGGAGTTCAGGAGACCTGAACATGTGGTTTTAAGGTAGCAGCCTCTTTATCTCACATTATCTGAAAGTATAATCCACCTCCAGCGAGTAATTACTTAAGCTCATCACTAACCACTCTCCTGTTCTCTCCCTAAAATAGGTCCGCCAGGTCCTGATGGTGCAGATGGCCTAGCAGGCTTCCCAGGTGAATTTGGAGAGCCAGGTGAAAAGGGTCGACCTGGAGAGAGGGTTATCGGGCCGCCAGGTGAAAGAGGCTTGCCGGGATTGGATGGTCTCCCTGGATTGCCGGGGTCACCTGGTGACCCAGGTCGCCCTGGTCCTCGAGGTATTCCAGGCCAAGGTGTCGACTTTCCTGGACCCATAGGTGTTCCTGGATTGCCCGGTGACAGGGGCGATGACGGACTGCCTGGAACACCTGGTTTACCTGGGATCCCGGGCGAGCAAGGTAAGATCTTTTGGCTTTTGCCTTACTCTGTGTTGAATTTACTTAAACCTTGGAAAACTGTCTTGTGTACTGTTGGTGTTGCCAAACCTTTAAACTGCCATGCAAGTCATTATAACAGATACAAGGTTGTCAAGGATATCAATAGTTTGTTTGTGTGTGTGTGTGAATGTGTTTTTTTTTTTTTTTTTTTTTCAAGTTTGCAAGTTTGCAATGGTATTAATTTTATATTGTCATTATCATCATTCTTATTGTTGACAGGAAGAGTGGGAGATGATTGTGGTCCGTGTCCTGATGGTTTACCTGGTTTGCCTGGTGAGCCTGGAGACCCGGGAAGAATTGGTAAGGCTGAAGATATACCATATTTGTAACAAGACACCCCCCTTTCTTTCAGTGCTGACATGCCACTCTGTACAAATGTAGTGCCAAGTGCAAAATCGCCGTGCATTTGGCACCATTAATTTGTGGCCCTGCTGATGATTCGTTTGTTGAGGGTTTTACTTAGTTTAATACATGACATACTGTGCATGGTTATTCCCTGTTCTGCTTCTTTTCACATCAATTCTTTCTTTTCATTGGTGAACTTGAGAGCACCAATTTCATAGCTGACAAACCAAATTCGCTTGGTTCAAGGAAGTAACCTGGTTCATGTTTGGCTTGCAGTTCACTGTGGAACAGAACATAAAGCATGCCATTGTAAATCTGCTTCTAGGTCCTATTTGCTCTGTGAAATGGTTACACTTGGTCAAGCACAAGATAAATCATTTTCCTAGCAGCATAACCATGAGTGTATCAGAGGAATGAACAGCAATGGAAGTTGTGATACAAGACAACTCAATCGTCGATCAAGGAAGTGTTGTACACTATCTTCAAAATCCTGTCAAGAATGACACTTTTACTGCGTTCTTCCAACATATCATAGTGGTTTGTCAACTCCTTGAAAGTTGTTGAAGTTGTTCTCTTTAACTCGAACTGTGACAGTTGCATTGTGTCAGTGAATGCCACAAAATTGCTTCTGGTCAAGTGTGTAGATATTGGTGTTTCCACAAAGTGGATTTCACATAAAGTGTTTCATTTGCAAGGAGATTTCGAAAAGGGATAGTATATTCAGCTGTGAAATAAAGTAGATACGAGTACGATCTACCATCTAAAGAACCCCATTCTCTTAGATTGGGTGGTAGTGTGAGATGTCATGCTAAGTCAAGCTTCATTTTAAATGCTAGTGATAACAGACAATCCATTTATTTGTCTTCCAGTCTTCCATACATTGGTTTTGTTGGAGAAATAGCTCTCCACTTTTACCTACCAGGTATGAATTGCGTTCAGGCTGTGCCTCTCAGTCTCTATTTTGAGAATGCCATAAAGCTGGCGGTGAACTGGTGAAACACTGAAAGTGTTTATTTTTTATTTTATTTATTATTTTATTTTTCAGGGCTGGATGGATTCCCTGGACCCCCTGGCTTCCCAGGATTGAAGGGTCAGCCTGGAGAGGATGGCAGACAGGGAGAGCAAGGACGTGATGGACAACCGGTATAACTTTCAAATGTTCAAGTTTTTTACCTGTTCATGCCCTCCCTCCCAGTTACACTGTATCTCCTAACTGCCCGCGGACCCCCACCCCCTGCCCACACTATATGACAAGACTTACCGAAACTCACAACAGCACTAAACGGCACTAGATGGCACTCAACAGCACTATTACGCAAGGCGTGGGCAGTTTCAGCGAGGCCTGTTTTCGACGCTCCACGACCGCCCGCACCCAGTAGGTTGCATAATAATCCCTTGGCCTGCTCAGGGCAGTCTTGTGTATTGACCTGACTGAGTGGCAACGGCGCTTCGCCGCTGTGCAAAGTCCTGTAGCTCACCGTCTAACGGGTTATGCAGATTACATAATCAGTCTCTCTCCATCCGGTATTACCACTCAACTCGGCCATGGAGCGCTACCGGCTGGGTAGCTTCCTTTGATTACGTAGTCTGGGTAGCTTCCTTTGATTGAAAAACGCTGTCTGATTGGCCAGACCATTTCCACGGGTACATGTCGTTTTTCACATACCCGTTTCCAATATCCAACACACTAGCCTCTGAACTGACTGGACAAGGGGCTGAACAAAGACATTGCCGCCCGAATGCAGATGTTCTTCTTGCGTATTGCTGCTGTAAGTTCTGGGTCTGTGAAACAGGTATGTGAAAAATGACACGTCCTTTGCGGCCAGTTGGCGGCGCCTCAGTTGTCAGTCGCCAGCCCATGCTTTGTCTGGATTTTGACTTCTTTGATGATAGCGGCAATACGAGTGACGAGTTGCATGACAGCCCGCGTCGAGACAAATTGACTTGATAGTGTCAAAGTCAGTTCTGGTAGTTGTGAAATAATATTACCGGTATTAGGCGTTAGATAATTAGATATGCCTACACCTCCACCGCATGCACACCGATCCTCATTGGCAGTATCACTAATTTGACACCACAGTTCAGGTTAACCACAGGCAAAAGAACTTTCTTTCATGCATGGGTACTATAAATATCTGGTATATATATAAAGAAGTAGATCGCATTACGTGTGTGTGTGTGTGCATAATAGTGCTGTTTAGTGCTGTCTAGTGCTGTGACGATTTTTTTTCAGGATGTGATTCGTGCGCGGGCGCTTAGGAGTTATGGAAAATTATTACGTTGCATGGCTCACAATGACTTTTCACCAGTCATATTACGAGTTATCGTGACATTACATATATCTTCCCCCCCCCCCCCCCCCTCACCCGCCTTCAATTTCAAACAAGCAAAAAAAAAAAAAAAAAGGAGATACAAGAAACCCTCTGATTTGAAGTTCATTAACAAGACCGTTTTTCCCAAAAGGTCTGTTCAAGTTTTTGAACGAAGTGGTATTCCTATATTCCTTTATAGTTGCTAATTTACGGTTTACCTGTTTTCATTTCACCTGAAGGGATTCCCTGGTCAACCTGGTCCCAATGGACAACCAGGTCCTAAGGGTTACCGTGGTGAACAGCTGCCGCCACCTGATTTTGAGCTCTACAGAGGGCGAAAGGGAGAGAAGGGTAACATAGGCTACCCAGGTATTCCCGGAATGGATGGCGTGCAAGGTGACACAGGAATTAGAGGTCTGCCTGGACTGTATGGAGCTCAGGGTATGAAGGTGAGTGTGTAATTTAAGGAAACTAATGCTACCAGTTTTATGTTCACAAATCATTCTGAGTTGTTTTTGTGTCATCTATCATCACACTATTTAGACACCTGGACAGTGACAGTGTCTGTAATGCTGGCACTGAGCCAATAGAAGCATACTCAGTGATGCATCAGTCACATTGACTGCTCAAGTATTGTAACAACGCTTGTAGAATTTGAATGTTCAACTGCTTGCGCAAAGTGTTAATGACATTGTATTGCTAACTAACTGAATAAATGAATAAACGTGATGTAGCTGTCTCCCTAAATAAAACGTAATGCCATGACTCTCACCTGACCTGCTGCTTGTAAATCCAACATCTGTATTGTGTTCTCTACGTGTCCCCATGACTACAGGGTGGCATGGGACAGCCAGGTGATGACGGCCTTGATGGACTGCCAGGTTTGCCAGGAGAGTCTGGAAGGAAGGGTCAACCAGGCCAGACTGTTTATGGCCCCATGGGACGTAAAGGACAGGAAGGCTTACCTGGATTGGATGGTCAGCCTGGCCCACCGGGAGATAAGGGTTTGTAAATTGTTGATGTCTCTGTTCCATACGTCAGTGGTATAACAATTTTAGGGTTTGTAAATTACCTGATGTCTGTTCCAGACCCTACGTTGCAAAATTCTGGGGTTTGTGAACTGGTGTGGTAAGTCAAAATTTATGAGTTTGTAAATTATGTGTCTGTTGTGAACTTTGTAAACTGGTAGGATCAAAATATTCGGGCTCGTAATTTATTGTTGTCTGGCTTTTCAGCTTTCTAATGCAACAGCATTAACATTTCAGTGTTAAATCAAATCAAATGCATCTTTATTATCCCAAGCGGGAAATTCAGGTCTGGTGGACATAAGAAACAAGTCGACAATACACATCAGATGAAGAAACACATTAAAACATGCACAAGACACACTACAATAAAGATAAAGATTTCTGTTAATGAAATAGCACATAATATTTTCTTAGTATTAATGATATGTATCATTTAAAGTAACTACTAAAGTTATCACACATTAAAAAAAAAAACTATTAAAGTTATCGCACATTAATAAAAACAACAACATTATTCATCAAATTCAAAATCACAGACTCCATCCACCACGTGTTAACATTGCGTTCAGTTCAGAAAACAGTTCATAAGAGTTGCAGTGTCCCCATCTAATGTTTTACTGCACCAGGCACCAGCCTGTGTTTGTGAGAGGGAAGGGTACTTGGAGGGTGGGGGAGAGTCATAGGGGTTGGAGCGATGCTAGTTGTCAGTTCTCTTAATGCTTGTTTAAGATGCATTTAGTTTATAAAACATTTTGTAAGAGAGTTGCAGTGTCTTCATCTCGTATTTTACTGTACCAGGTCCGATAGGTGATCCTTTCATCATACCCTTGGAGAAAGGTGAACCAGGTCTGCCAGGTATCCCAGGCCGGGATGGACCTCCAGGAAGAGATGGTTTGCCAGGTATGTTATGGATATATACTTGTTAACACACACACACACACACACACACACACACACACACACACACACACACACACACACACACCCCCAACCAACCATACAACCATAAAACAAAAAAAGAGAAGCAAACAAAAAAAACAAAAAACAAAAACACCCAGCAACAAGATTAACAACAACGAAAATACATGTTTGACAAAACAGCTCAGAATGGTCTGTGAGCCTCAGAATCTTAACAACTGGACCTATAAGCGTTGCGACAGTTGCCTGTTCTGCATTTTTATACTGATACAACAACTCCAAAATTGTGATGTGACAATTCGCTAATATATTTTAACGACTGACTTTGGCAGGAGAGCCAGGTCGTCTGGGTGATGACGGCTTTAACGGCCTGAAGGGAATGCGAGGTGAACCGGGCCTACCTGGCCTGCCTGGACAACAAGGTCGACCTGGCCCTAAGGGCTACCCAGGGCTTATGGGTGATCCAGGCTTCCCTGGTTTGGACGGCAGACCAGGGCAAAGAGGAGAAGATGGACTGCCAGGTCTTCCTGGTCGACCTGTGAGAGTTTCATTTCATATATCTGTGATTATTTGTCAGTGGGTGGGTGCGTGGATGGGTGTTTGGGAGTTTGTCCTTTTCCACCATGTAAGGGTAATGTCAAAGACGGGGCAATGAGAAGGAGGCCAGCACAAATATTTGGCCCCCAGCTGGGATTCGAACTCACAACCCGAGCATTGAGAATCCAACGCTCTAATAATCAGCTATCCAAGCTCCCCAGTGACTATAATAATAATAATATCATTATTGTTATAACATTTATAGAGTACGTGCCTGTCCATGATGGACAAGCTGTGGTGGCCTTATATTCTAGAAGCAAATCAAAAAACACTAAACAGATCACAGTCATGCAAGTGATCTGGAGGTTTTGTATGAGGTTTTTCACATTAGAAAAAGTTATGGGGCGATATTTTCAGAAACTTTCTTTGGGAGAGCAGTATTACTTCCGGCACAGAAAACCAAACCAGTGCACCTCGGTGTCCCAGATCTATAATGCAGCTTGTCGATAGTGCAGATTCAGGGCTCCCTAAAAGCTACAGACCTAAAGGGTCCACTGACCCCCAGTTCAAAATTTTAGGGGGTCTTTGTACCTCCACTTTCAATTTTTAAAGGGTCAGAATCATTTCTCAAGTTTTTAGTGCATGGAATTATAAATTCGGTACTGCTGAACAGAGGTGTGTGTGTGTGTGTGTGTGTGTGTGTGTGTGTGTGTGTGTGTGTGTGCGCGCGCGCGCGCGCAAAACTGAATTTTATCAACTTCAAATCATATAATTAAATGAAGTGGGTGCACTACGATTCAGTTTTGAAAGTTGGAAACTCTGACTTTTTGCCGCTGCTCTGTGCCGACTCTGATGCGACGTCTGAATCGTAGCTATGCGACGCCGAAGTGCACCCGCTGCCAGGCGAGGGCTCGAGCCCCTCCACAACTTTTCCACCGACGAAAAAGTCCATAGTCTTTTGAACTTTCACTTTTTTTCGGTGGCATGATTCGTCACAGAGAAAGCGAATCCGATCGGCAACAAGAGCACTGACTCTAAAATCTTTCGTCCATAGTTTCGAGCGCAGAAGCGGAAAAAGATGGGGCACGTTCACTACGCGCGTGGCTGTAGTAGCCGCCGATCTGCCTGCGAGCGTTAAACAGAACCATAAACAGAGCCGAACTGAACGCGGCCAAGGCAAAGGAGAACACTCACTCGATCACAACAAGCCTATAGGCGTATGCACGGTAGTGCAGAGGTAGTGCGTCAAGCTAAGCACAGATCGCGTTCATAATGCTTCAACGTACCCCCTCGAATTTTTTTTAGGACGTAAATTTTTACTTCAGTGCGTAAATTACGCACAGACGCACAGTTTAGGGAGCCCTGAGATTTATGTCATTACTCATTATCTGCAGTATTATTATACATCATAATCACACACACACACACACACACACACACACACACACACACACACACACACACACACACACACACACACACACACCCACGATTTGACTGTACACTGTACCGGTATTTTGTGATTTGAGATATGAAGTGCTTGTCATCTCTAGTGATGTATTCAAGGGAAAATTCATATCTCTCAGACAGCCTTTTTTTCTGTATTCAAGGGAAAATTCGTATCTCTCAGACAGCCTT
This sequence comes from Batillaria attramentaria, assembly GCA_018292915.2. NCBI lineage: Eukaryota > Metazoa > Mollusca > Gastropoda > Batillariidae > Batillaria > Batillaria attramentaria. The sequence goes on along the minus strand of JACVVK020000313.1, from coordinate 61,682 downwards.
TTTCAGTCAGTCATAATGCTTTGGAATAATTATCATGTAGGGCTTGCGAGGCCGCAAAGGAGAAACACCTTTCACAGCACCTGAAGGAGAGCCTGGACTGCCTGGCCGGATGGGAGAGGACGGGTTCCCAGGACTTGCAGGTCGACCGGGAGAAGCAGGACGACCTGGACCTGATGGACTGCCTGGATTGCGAGGTCAGTTTAGCCCCTGCCCACAAAGTGGGAAAAAGGGGTTATTGCAATCAGCTGGGCACACTGTGTGTGTGTGTGTGTGTGTGTGTGTGTGTGTGTGTGTGTGTGTGTGTGTGTGTGTGTGTGTGTTTCTGCAAAATATCTCAAGAATGCATGCACACATCAACACTATTTTGGTGTGTGTGGTCATGCTTTATTGGACTCAACTTTTGGACTTTTTGTCTTGCTGTTTGGTGAACATTTTACAGTCATTGGGTCATTTCCATACTCAGATAATGGATGTACTGTTTGCAATGCTTTGTCCTTAGCTGTTTACGTATTTGTACTAAAAAAAAATATGTATGTTCAATTTCAGGAGAGCCTGGTCGTGACGGACCCCCTGGTTTACCTGGGGAACCTGGTCGCCTTGGTGATGACGGACTTCCTGGACTGCCTGGTTTATCTGGCCGCCCAGGGGAGCCTGGACCATCAGGTAGACACATTTTTAACTCTTTGAAGATGCACTCTCTGTTACTCACGTTTTTGAGTATTTTTGAAAAAAAATCCAGAAAATACAGTTTTTGTAAAACAGAAAGTTTGTGTATATCATTGGTAAGTTCAATCCTTTTTTTTTATTTTTTAGTGATTTAACTTTGATATGGAAACAAATTTTACATCCTATTTCCAAATCAATGACGCATCGTCGCGGGACAAAAGTGGTTTCTGCTGATTATCAGCAGGTTTGTCAACAAAGAGTTAGCAAAAACATAATGTTTGATACAGAGAGTGATTGTTTCATCACACACAACACGGCTTTAGGAAGGTTGAATGTATTATGAAATGTGAAATGTATCATTTATATCCCTTTTTTCTGCAGGCCTTCCTGGACTTCGTGGTGTACCTGGTGACGAAGGCTTACCTGGTCTTCCCGGAGAACCAGGTCGAGAAGGTGAAGATGGAAGGCCAGGATCACCAGGTATCCGAGGAGAGGATGGTCTTCCTGGTCTCCCAGGAGAGAGGGGTTTGGATGGTATCCCTGGAGCCCCGGGTGAGAGGTTGTTTACTGTCTTGAATGTTGTACACTGTCTTTTCCCCGTTTGGTCCCATTTTAAAGTCCATTTCCATAACCAAGTCTGCATATGAATGTTTACTCAATGTGGTAAGGAAAATCCGCAGCCAAATTCTGGCTACCAGGGGATTTGGACATGTGCCTCAGGATAGTCAGCTTATGATTAAAGCGGGATCTGGCAGGATGTGCAACTCCCACGGTGTCAGAAACGTGTTTCATACATAATTATGCTGCCACTGTGGAGTGGGTGGTCTCCCCAGAGTGTATTTTAGAGCTTTGTAAACTTGCAATGTTGCTAGCGACCAAGTGCAAGTTGCACAGAGATGAAGTGGAAGTTGCACAGAGATGACCACTCAGCCGTAGTTACAGTCTATACAAATGCGTAATTCACTAACTAGTAATGTGGGTGATAGGCGCATGTTTGGAACCGTATCTTAGCAACAGCAGCCCCCAAATAGGTCATATGTTGCACACATCTGAGTAATTCATGTCCTTGTCACTGTTATAAGCATAGGTTGGTCTGTGAGCTTAGAAGATCTGCAGGATGTATCTATAACCGGTAGGCCACATCCCCTTTTCATAGGCACACTGTCTAATGCTGTGGGCACACTGTCTAATGCTGTGGGTTAGTGTGCCTCTTTCTTGTACGGGAAGGCCTGAGGTTTGGAGTGATTGAATTGTACACCTGCACATCGTCTGTGTTTTGTATTTCAGGTCCTAAAGGTGAATCGGGTATAGCTGGACGTCCAGGATCACCTGGACCTGCAGGTTTGGAAGGTCTACCTGGCCGTCCTGGAGAAGAAGGTGAGTTGGCTGTTTATTTACCAACAGAGTCACACACACTTCTTTTAAATTCAGTCGCAAAGGAGAATGGGATGGATGGGTGTTTAGGAGTTCAACGTCCTTTTCCACCACACAAGAGTGATATCAAAGACAGGGCAACGAGAAAAAGGCCAGCACAATATTTGGCCCCAGCCGGGACTCGGACTCGCAACCGGAGCATTGAAAGTTCAACGCTCTACCATTGGGCTATCCTGGCTCCCTGTATTGCAAAGGAAAGAGACAGATATATGTAAATGAGTTGATAGAGAAACCACAGTGTATGATAGAAAGTTTGGTGGAAGTGGTTTTGTTTTTTTAGGTTCATTTGTTTTTGTTAGTTGGTTGATTGGTTGCTGGATTTTATTTGCTTTCATCTGCAATAAAATTTTTATCTTGTCTTTTTTCCCTCTTAGCCCCTTTTGTATCGCAAATGCATTGTTATTTTTGCATTCATCTGATATTGATTGATAAATCGATTTACACTTTTACTTACTTCTTACTGTTTGTCTTCTGTTTTCAGGTGGAGAGGGTGATGCTGGTGAACCTGGTCTCCCAGGTACACCAGGTGAATCTGGCCTACCTGGCTTCCCTGGGGACGCAGGCTTACCTGGCTTTGCTGGTCGCAAGGGTGAACCTGGACGAAACGGCCAACCAGGCTTTGCTGGACTACCAGGAGAGCGAGGTGAGCGTTGTGCTCTGCGCAGTTGGTGAAATGCTCTGTGTGCTTATTGTATGTGTTTGTGACATTGAAAATTAATTTAGAAAGAAGTCAGATTTGACTGCTGGTTTTCTGCCACTAAACTAAGTAAAATTTTGGGTTGATTATCTTAGTTAAAAACTACTGTTCTTTGTGTAGGGTTAGGGTTTTTTATTTGTTTATTTGAATTTTTGTTATATATTTTAATTTCATGTGTACTGAAAAAATGAAGTCCTGCAGTTCTTGGAGATGTTGTTTTCCCAGAAATGCCACTTCAAGGTTGACAGCTTGGTTTTTCTTTTTTTAAAGTCTGTAAGTCTGTTTGTACATGTATGTATATGTAATTATTTTCATGCACACAAAAGTTAAGGGAATAAAAACTCAGATGCACTTAAATAACCCACTCAAAACCTTTTTTTCATTTTTGTCTTACAAGCTAGCTGTATGTTTACCGTTCGTGCAACAGTGATTGAAATGAAAACAAAAATCATGTGCAGGTCGCAATGGACGTCCGGGCATCAATGGTGAGGACGGGCTGCCAGGGCTACCAGGTGAAAAGGGCTTGCGGGGAGACTCCATTCCAGGAGAGCCAGGTAATGTGGGCAGACTTAATGCGTGTCATGTGCTTGTCCTTTGCATCTGTCGTCACCATTTTCAGTCATTGCCAGTCTTATTTTCTTTGATTTTTACAGGTAAATGTTTGTTTGATATCTTTTTGTAAGAGTCAAGATACACAGCTAACATTTTCATTCCCAAGTTTTCTTTCAATGGACTACAGATATCTCTGGGTTATTGCTTATTAATTGTAGTGGAGAGGCCATTTTCAGTCACTGCAAGTCTCATTTTGTTTGGTTTTTACAGGTGATTTAAATTTTTTTGTTGCTGTTGTAAGAGTCAAGATACACAGCTAGCATTTTCATTCCCAATTTCTTTGTCAATGGACTACAGGTATTGCTAGGTTATTGCTTATTAATTGTAGTTTGTAGGGGAGAGGTCATGTATTACTGTCAGTGCTGGATACCGGTATATGCCATACACTGGTATTGATACAGAGTTAGCTTGGAGAGACTAATTTTTTGTTTTTGGCAATGTGCTTCAGGTGTCCCTGGATTGCCGGGATTGGATGGATTGCCAGGGCTGGATGGATTGCCAGGGCCCAAGGGAAATCCTGGTCCAATGGGTATTCCAGGTGTGTCTACTGTTTCAATTTAGTTATGCAAATTTTGTGCTTAATTCTCAGGTCACGATAATTGCAGGTAGCAAAGGAGAATTTCCGTACTTGCCTTCACCATGTTGGGCACATGGGGTGATGGTCTGCTGTGGAAAATTTTGCATAATATTTGAACTTCTCCCCCCCCCCCCCCCCCTTTTACACACACACACACACACACACACACACACACACACACACACACACACACACACACACACACACACACACACCAAAAAGGGGTAAATGAAGACCACAGCTTGATGAAGTTTTATGTGAGATTTTCCCCATTTTTGTCCAGGTTTTTAAAAATTGTTTGGGGGTTTAAGGGTTCCTGTACAATTTCTGTGAAAATGACTCTCCCGTTGAGAGTCGTGGTTGTAATACAGATTACAGAATATGTGCTGCATAGGAGAATGTGCTGTTACATTCTGGGCTGGCGAAGCAGGCCACAGGATTCAGGATTAATAGTGGTAGGGAAAAGTACAGAGCTATTACAGATGACGGGAGCTTTTTCTGAGCTTTATGGTCATTGGTACAGGTCTTAGCGGTCTACCTGGCGACCAGGGTCCACCAGGTGCGCCAGGTGAGGATGGCCGCATTGGAATGCCGGGCTTGAAAGGCATGAGGGGTACAGATGGACTGCCTGGTATTATTGGAGAACCAGGACGACCTGTAAGTTTTTATAGTTGAACTTTTTTTTTCTTTTTAAAGAAAACCACGTAATTTCTTTATATTGATTGACTGGTTGATTGTGTGTCACTGAGTCATTGTTTTACCACCATTGCTTATTTTTTCTTTGTTCCACCATTACTTATTTTTTTCTGTTCCACCATAGCTTGATTTTGTCTGTGGTGTTGGTTGGGAAGGATGTGAGGTCATCAGGAGTACTCTCAATGTACCCAAGCCCCCCCCACCTCCACCCTACCACCTTTTAAAGTGTTCAGCCCAAAAGAAGAAAAAGCTGACTGTTTGCACCATGTGATTGTAATGTGTTGATGTCTGTGCGCATGATTCAGGTGAGCGTGCATGGTCAGTTCAGTTTGTGATGCTTTCAGTCAAATGGGTACAACGCCTGTATAACCCACATTGTCACTATTTTAGGGAAATCGAGGACTCCCAGGACTGGATGGTCTACCTGGTGAACGAGGTGATCCTGGCTTCAGCGGACGCCCTGGTGAAGACGGCCGCCCTGGATTACCCGGGGAAGATGGCAGGCCTGGTCGTGATGCCCTACCTGGTTTACCTGGGAGGAAAGGTGACACAGGCCCGGATGGTCTGCCAGGAGTCTCAGGTGAACCAGGCAGAAGGGGTGATGATGGTTTACCTGGACTTCCTGCACGACGCGGTGAACCTGGTGAGCCGGGCCGTGATGGACAGCCTGGATTCCCTGGTGAATTTGGACGCAGAGGTAAAACAGGACTTTATGTGGAGTATGTATGAAAGCTGACAGGTCAGAATCACTCTGTTCCATGGATTTCTGTGTTAGTTTGATTGCTTGTCCACTGAAGGTCATCTCTGGGATAGAAAATTGTGAGAGGAAAAAGTCTGTGCAAATCTTCACAGCTGAACATCAGAATGCAACAGATTGCACAGATTGATCATTCTACTTAAAATATTTTCCAGAGAGGATTGCCCACCAGGGCTCTATTAAAGGAAGCCTGTTCCCTCAACACACAAAATATTCCTTTTTTTCCCACCTCATTCAGTGCTGACCTTCGAAGTTGTTGAAAATATGGTATTCAGCAATAGAATTTTGCCAGCCGGTACCCTCATTTGAAGCTGCCTTCATAAAAAAAAATTGTGAAACTGGTATCAGCGAAAACATACCAGTGTTTTTGTTACGTGTGGAGATGTGTTAGGTAGCCCGTCGTCTTATTGAGGTAGGACGATGAAACACAGGCGAACAAATCCTCACGTAGCGAGTTCTTGTGGACCGCACGTTGTCTCTCACTCACAGAATACACGTGAGCGCGTAGAAAAGTTATAACCGTGTGGAGTTTATTACAGCACTTCTCTGGTGTTACACAGCACTTTCAAGCTTCGCAAATACAAGCTTCTCTCGTGCACACACACACAAACGCAAACATCTCCGGGCCTTAAATACAGAAACGGCATTCTAGTACATTCTGGACCACTCTTATAACAGAACCAATCAAAAATCAAAGCGTGAATCACCTTATTGCTATTTTAAAACTAAAGAAGAATCCAGAATAATCAAGTACCTGCCCGCCGAACCTAGGCGCGTTATATAACACCTTCTAGTCGTAAACAAGTCAGAACAAAGCGATTTGCACGAGATTTCCGAGTGACTCAGCTCTAGGCCCTAAGTGCACACTGCCGCCCGAGGTGAAAAGGCTACAATCACAACAAGGTCACCACTTCTCGAATACTCGCGATAACAATAGAAACTTCTGGATCAATGAAAACAGATTTACATTACTAAAACAGAATATGAACTAAACATAGCGACTTCTCTATCTCACTAAAACTACAAAACAAAATTACAGCTGTTATCCTACAGCATACAAAACACAACACAAACAAAAAGGCACAGCCACGATCGTAACAGTTTTAGTACATTTGACTGACAGGATGTTTCCGATATTTTCCATTTTTAAACGGGTAATTTACTGGATGCAGCCGGTTAGCATGGTCTCTGATTTAAAAGGAAGGGTGATGTGTTTCTGCAGTTGTAAATAGTGTTTATTTTGTAACTGAGGAGTGTCCTTCTAATGTATGTTTTGCATTTTCTTTTCGGTGGTTCATCCTGGTAGTAATAACATTTGACTGTTCTGGTTTGCATCGTGTGTGTGTGTGTGTGTGTGTGTGTGTGTGTGTGTGTGTGAGACGTTGTGCCCTGACCTTATGGCTTTGTAAATTTTTGTATACATGTATATATTTCTTCCTATCCACTTTTTTTAAGCGCTTAGAACTGTTATTAACTAGAAGGTTATAGTGCTATATAAGTACTGTCATTATTATTATCATTATTAATTGTATATACCTTATCTGACAGGTGAGCGTGGCCCTGAAGGACCTGCTGGACGACCCGGAGCACCTGCACCACCAGGTAAGCAGGCAAGAGCCATTGATTCAAATTGTACACTGCTAAGTTTTCTTTGCTTTTCTGGTATGGCTGGCTGTACCTTGGCTATACGCTGTCAGCCATTTTATTTCTTCACTGCTTGTGTAGACATCGGCGGTTGGTGGTCTAGTGGTTAAGAGACATCGTCACCAATGTGAGAGGTCAGATTCAAGTCCTACTCGGGGCAAAGCATTTTTCCTTCTCGTACCTGACACCGTTCATTTGGGCTGATCGTCGGGGGTTCTCTCTGGGTACTCCACGCATTCCCCCCCCCCCCCTCCCCCGCTCTGCTTTGGAAATTTCAGTCCACAAAATTTGAAAATAAATGCAACTCTAAATTCTGAAACTTAAATTGCTGAGCTGACCATTCACACCACGTGATTGTAATGTGTCCAGTGTGTGAGAGAATGCGTGTGGTTCACGTGAATGTGCGTGTTGGGTTTAGCTCATGGCGCTTTGAGCCAGTTAAAGAAATTGGGTAAAACGCCTACGCAATATTCAGTTATTAAAATTTCCGAGTGTCACCCATGTTTGTGATTTTAAAACAGTAAACTGCTTTGCAGTTCTTTAAATAGAAGCTTAATCCATTGAGATTGCACCTGCTTTTTCTTTTCTCTCCCTGCAGGACGACCAGGTCCACCTGGTGTGGACGGTGTTCCTGGCATACCTGGCATACCTGGTGAGAGGGGCATAATGGGTGACGATGGAATACCTGGCCGTCCTGGACGGAAGGGGCAGAAGGGTGAGCCAAACCAACTGTTGCCAGGTCCCAAGGGATATCCGGGTGAGGATGGCCTTCCAGGATTTGAAGGTAAGTTGTTGTTTTTCCCCCCTTTCAGTGTGTTTTATTTTTTTAATAAATTTTTTTTTTTTTTTTTTTTTTGCTGCCCTAACTCTTTGCCAGTTCCAGTGGTGTTCCTTCCAGGTAATGGGTGTAATACTTGGAGGGCTTGGAAACTGCTGCAAGTTTTATTAATATTATGCATGATAATGGAGATGAGGATGATGGTAAGATGATGCTATGGAGGTCCGTGTGGTTTGGGACTGCGGGACAGGGCCACATTCCACGCTTCCTGTCATAAATATCCCGGCATTAATCAGGCCCAGGAACTACGGCACCTGTGGTGCCGGCCATGTAATCATCCACATCATAAGACGTGTCATGCCAAAGGAAGCACCCCCAAAGTCGCACCCGTGAAGTGGGTGAAACTCGGCTGTGTGGCAACAGCCTCCCCATTGGGCCCATAGCACACCCGCTGTGGGTAGGAGCCGACCTAGGTAGGAAAAATCCCGCTTGCCTTGGCTGGGACTCGAACCCGGGTCTCCCGGTCCATGGTCCGAAGTGCTAACCACTAGACTACGGAGTGTGTTTTATTTTTATTGGTGTTGTATAGTTTCGTTATTTAGGACTTAATGTCGCGCAAGCAGCAAAGACAATTCCATGGCTACCTGTTTAATAGTAATGAGTTGATGTCTAGTGTGTGAGAGAATGCATGATTCACATGAGTATGCAAGGGTGAATGCTCATGATCATGTGAGCGTGCAAGGCCACTGTTATCCGTTGTCTAGTTTCAGACAGTTTTGTTTTGGTAGGCATTGCACACCTTTCCAAAATTAAGAAGGGTGTCAGAATTCTCATGTACCTGGCATCTTGTTTTTTGGTTGTTTTTTTTTTTAATGACTATTCAACCCCTGTAATTTTAATAAAAATCATACAGCCATTAATCAATTCTTTCTCTCTTTCTTCAGGCTACACAGCCTGTTTGATTACACTTTGGCTTCATAAAGACAAAAAGTGTGACCAGCAGTGTTCATACTGACTGATCAAGCATGATTAACTTGTCTATGTCTGTCATGTCCTGTATAGTTCAAGCATTTGTTTGTTACAATTGCTATCAGCAGCCTGTCCTGCCATACGTTTTACACCATGTGTAAACTGCACTCTCACTGTGCATTGTCAATGTTACTGTTTTCGTCTATGTTTGTCTGTGTGAAAATGCCATGAAAAAGAAATAAATTTATATAAAATGATTAACTTGTCTTTGCAGGCCGACCTGGACCTAAAGGATTTGACGGGCTTCCTGGGTTGCCTGGTCTGGTAGGCATGAAAGGTGAGCCTGGCTTCCCAGGTGCTCGCGGGTTGCCAGGGAGACCAGGTGAAGATGGAAGGGAAGGCATGGAGGTAAACAATATTTCTGCACACCATAGCAGTGTCGTTGTGTTATACATTTGTTAGTTGGTTTTTTTTTTCAGTCCTTATGTTTGGTTGGTGTATCTCCTGTATAGTGTCACTTGTCTTAAAAGTTTGGATAGACGGAAAAAAATGAAGGACACTGACATCGTCTGGTAAAAGAGTGATAGCAAAAGCATAACAGTCGCCTTATCTTTAGGACGGCCGACAGGCGCAGAAAGGTGATAATTATAATGAACACAAGATAATTATAAAATTTTATCTCTCATATTTACCATGATGTCGAGATTATTGTAAAGATCTCTAGGGGCGGTCGGTGGTCTAGTGGTTAAGAGACTTGTCACCAATGCGAGAGGTCAGGGGTTCGAGCCCCACTCGGGGCAAAGAATTTTTCCTTCTCGTATGTGGCACCGTTCATTCGGGCCGATCGTCGGGGGTTCTCTCCGGGTACTCCGGCTTCCTCCCCCTCTGCTTTGGAAATGTTCAGCCCACCAAGTTTGAAAAATAAATGCATATCTAAATTCCGAAATTTAAATAGCTGAGCTGACCCTTCGCACCACGTGATTGTAATACGTTTATGTCCTGTGTGTGAGAGAATGCGTGTGATTCACGTGAGCGTGCGTGTTGGGTTTAGCTCGCGGCGCTTTGAGCCAAAATATTTGGGATAAAGCGCCTTATTAATGCGATTATTATTATTATTATTAAAAGAGATAGTTGTAATTATCACTGTCTGTTGGTTCATCGCCAGCCTGTAAGTGAACAGGTGTCCTATGTGGCACAACATTAAACACGAGAACCCTGCCCAGAACTATTTCTTAGCCTAGAAATGTCAGCAAATGGGTCTTTGATTTTACAGTTTTATTATTTTTTTATGTTTCAATATATGTTCCTCTATTATTTGTCAGGGAGTACCAGGTAATCCAGGCTTCCCAGGCTTGCCAGGTCTACCTGGTGACGATGGCTTCCCAGGTAGAGAAGGGCCTAAAGGTTACAAGGGAGAACAAGGAGTGCCTGGTTTCTATGGTGATACTGGAGACAAAGGAATCAAAGGTGAGTGTAGCAGAGTTGTCGGCAAATGTACAGGGTTGCTATGCATCTTTGAAAACCTGAATTTTCAGTACGCCTTCAAAGATCCTGACAACTGCCTATATGTGAGACAGTTGCACCATACTCCTGTGAGATTGAGAGCTGTTCTCAAAACTAGCATCTCTGACAAAGTCTCTCAGTACTGCAAAGCTTAACTTTTCACGACCATGCACCCAGCGTTCGTGCAGAGCCCTTGCATAGCATTGCCTACCACACACCTAGACCCCAGGAGCCGATGCGTGAGGACACTGTTACCGAGCACCCACAACTCATGTTATCTCCGCTCTCACTGTGGCCGCGATGGCCAATTTTTCCAGTCAAAAATATTTTTCCATCAAAGTGCGTATGGTTATCTTTCAAACCTTACCGAACACGATTAGGAAACATCTGAGGAAGACTGCTTTCAAAAATAAAAAAAATTGCTGAAATCACCCGGTTGGCAAGGGTTGTGCACACACACAGTGGTTGGGAATTCCACTGCACACGGTCAAGATCGGCTATGAGATAATCTGTTCAGGAGAAAATTTAAGGATACTGTGCTCTTTGTTGAAGTTTAGAAAAACTAAACATTTGTTTAAGGATTTTTTTGTCTCTCCTAAATCACTTATGTAAGGATTAGCTTTGTTCTTGTGATGATGATGATGATGATGATGATGATTGGCCATTTGTAGGGTGCAACAAAAACTTTCTGCTCAGGGCGCCTTTGGGGAGGGAGGAAGAAATAAAGAGAAAGAAAGTTAAATATAGATTTTAAAAAAGAAAAAAGAAAGAAACTAGAACTGAGAGGAGAGGTGCATCGTGAGGTACATCTTGAATGAGCATCGGTATCATTCCTTCTAGTTTTCCTGATTTTAAGGAAAACCCTTTTTTTCTGTTTTTTTGTTTTGTTTGTTATAAGAGCAACAAGGGGTAACACTTTACATAGTAGATTTGCATTGGGTAATTTTCATTGTCATATTTATAGGCAGTTTCCAGCCCCCCCCCCCCCCCAACACACACACACACACACACACACACACACACACACACACACACACACACACAAGGGGTAATACATGTACATAGCAGAGTTGTATTGGGTAATTTTCATTGTCATATTTACAGGCAGCTTCCAAACACCCACCCTCCCCACCCCAGCTGATCCCTTTTTTTTTTCTTTTTTTTTTTAGCTTTTGACTTGACCCATCTCCAACATCTGCTGTATGTGGACAGAAAGTTTCCACCTTTTTTTTTGTGGGGGTGGGGGGGGGGTGTATTTTTTATTCTTTGAGGAACCTGTTCATCAATGACTGACATATTCTGGATATGTGTATTTGCAGGAGACGATGGCCCTCCTGGTCCCAGGCCTCCTTTTGAACAGATGGAACCTCCAAAGGGTGATCGTGGAGAACCTGGTATTCCTGGTCCACCTGGCCTTGAGGGTGCACGTGGTGATGAAGGTGAGAATGACTTGAATGCTGTGATGGTTTTTCATCAGCAGAATACATTTGCAAGACTTCGGTCCTCCAGTGCCATAAGATATTTTTGAAATTCGGAAGGTTTTCACCATTTTTGAGATTAGTCTAACCCTTCCTGTATTGACCAGTTTTGAAAAAATGTGACCCCCCCCCCCCCCCCCATATGATTAAAAAACCTTCAGTTTGAAAGAAAAACTTGAAACATTTACCACCACTATCATCAAAAACAACACGGTTAGTGATTTTCTGTTGATACAGCCATTTCTACAAGCATGAAATGCTGATAAACTTTTTTCTTTTTTTTCAAACCATAGGGTCACCTGGACTGCGTGGGCTGCCGGGCTTCCCTGGACGTCGCGGTGACCCGGGCATTCCCGGTTTTGATGGGGAGCAAGGTTTCCCTGGAGTACCTGGTCGCCCAGGTAACAATGGGTTCCCTGGCCTACCTGGAGAACCTGGCCGACCTGGTGATATGGGTCCTGGAGGTTCGCCTGGGACAGGACCAGGCATTTTCTTCACCAGGTAAAAACTTTGTGTGAAGGGCTATACCTTGGAAAGTTGAGGACATTCATTTGTTTGTTATGTCATTGTACAGTCATGTATCTACTAGTGTGTGTACATGTTTTACTGTGTATTTTTTTTTTTCCTGGAAAGCATCTTATCTTTAGTATGTTGTGGAGACTGTGTTATACTAGAGCTGTTCAACTTACTGTGATTATTGTGTTTGTCTATTTAAAAATTTTTTTTTCAGTGTTACATGTATACAGTGTTCCTGATTATGCACAGGTGTGCATATTTGTACGCACAAAACTCTCACAAAGGCTGCACAAATTTGAGAACGGGGTGTCACAGGGGACGCACGTTTTTGGTCTCACCATGACAAACGGTCATTTTCCAGCTCTCTCATAGAAACCCGATGAAAAAAAAGTGATCTGCTGCTAGCAGCGGACGCAGCATCGCATTTCCGCTGAGCCACTGTGCATAACAGATAGAATCTGATGTATGGACCCTCCAAATGTACAAAAGAATGCTTAAAAATGTGGAGAGAGGGCCCCAAGGGCCGTTGTATTTTCGAATCGCAGTGAACACTGGTATATTTATTGTTAACTGACGTGCAGCGAGATCAGCTCATTAGTTAGGATGAAGCCTTGTACATGTACTGTAATCATCATCATCATCATCACTTCCATCATCATGGTCATCATCATTAGTGGTGTATGAACCATGTTTTTCCCAGTTTTTGGTTGAGTTCTACTGGTATAGCTGTATTGTGTCATCCTGAACAGGCACAGTCAGACCACACAACCACCAGATTGTCCAATCGGCACCACCAAGATGTGGGAAGGTTACTCCCTCGTCTTTGTCATGGGCAACAGTCGGGGTCATGGTCAGGACCTTGGTGAGTGGAAATATACCGGCAAATTAAATGCTAGGCAGGGCTCTGAGCGGAAATTTACCGGCAAATTAATTGCTAGGCAGGGGTGAGGGCTCTGAGCGGAACTTTACTGGCAAATTAATTACTAAGCAGTGCTCTGAGTGGAAACTGACTGGCATATTCATTACTAGGCAGTGCTCTGAGTAGACATTTCTGGCAAATTAATTAGTAGGCAGTGCCCTGAGTGGAAATTTACTGCCAAATTAATTAGTAGGCTGAGCTCTGAATGGAAATTTACTGCCCAAGTACTTAGTAGGCTGTACTCTCTGTGGAAATTCACTGCCAAATTACTTAGTAGGCTGTGCTCTTAGTGGACATTTACTGCCAAATTTATCCCTAAGCACTACCCTGAGTAAAAGTATACTTGGAATTTAGTATACAGTATTCAGAGTGGCAGAAAATCAGTAGCAGATTACCAAGCAGAGCCCTGACTTAAATGCGCTGTAAATTTACTTGGCAGCATGTTGAGTGGAAATTTACCACCTTACCTTATGTGGAAATTTAGTTTCACCCTGCTTTCCATGTGTTGTTTTATTTTGGTAGCTAGCTGGATCCACTGTACAGAATGCTGCATACAAGTGACTTACAAGCTGTCTTGATTTTCACCAGGTGAGGCTGGCAGTTGCCTGCGTCGTTTCCACACCATGCCTTTCATGTTCTGCAACATCAACAACGTCTGCAACGTAGCTTCACGCTCTGACTACAGCTACTGGCTGTCAACCCCGGAACCCATGTCCATGATGATGCAGCCCATTTCTGGAGAAGCCGTCCGGCCATACATCAGTCGCTGTTCTGTTTGTGAAACACCCTCACCAGTGAGTGCTTAAAATAGCTGTGTGTGTGTTTAGCTTACAAGAAGTCTGAAGAAAATTGATTGGCGAATATGTGAAATCTGTGCCCTTGATAATGCTCTCTCCAGTTTTAATGCATCAGGCCTGTTGTTGGGCCAGGGGAGATTCAGAGCAGGCCTTGCGCTTCGGGGATGTGTAGGTTTGATTCTAATTATAGCTGAGTAGCGGTGATCACAGCACAAGAAAGGTAGATAAAGGTTGCTTAATGCCGGATTTCTTCAGTATGTATAAGGTCCCCCCCCCCCCCCCCCAGAAACTGTCGAGAACGGTTCCAGTGTCCAAATTAAGCATTTACATCATTTGCATACAGAGTTGCAGCTTCAATAGACGCATTTACTTCAGTCAAGAGTTATGACATACACAAAGCTTTCGTTGGGAACAACGAGAGCTTGGTTTTTCCAGACCTGTATGGTGTTTCTGCTGGTCATTTTTGTCATTATGAAACACAAAAATGTTTGTTCATTTGGGGCAGGAACCTCGGCATATTGTGGCAAAGGGTTAATTTTTAGAGATACCTAACAGTGCCCATTATGTGCTGACAGGTGATAGCGGTTCACAGCCAGACTATGGTCATCCCAGAATGCCCACAGGGATGGAGTGGTGTCTGGATTGGTTACAGCTTCATTATGGTATGTGCCAGCTTGCAACTATCTCTCTCTCTCTCACACACACAGACACACACACACACACACACATATCTGTCATTCACTCATGACTGCTGCTGAGCTGAGGTCAGGTGCGCCTTAACATCTGTTTAACTTGTAAAACTGGGGGCTGAACCTGTGTACCTGATGTTTTAGGGAAGGGCGTTCCAAAGGATGGGTCTCTGATACAGAAACGACCGCTGTTCATACATCTTTGTTCTGACACTTGGAACATGAAGGATGCAAGTGTCAGCTAAAAGACCTGAGCTGCCTGGATAGTGCTTACAGAGACAGTAAACCAGCAACATATGCAGAACCAGTACCAGCATACTGTATGCTGGAGTGCACCTGTAGGCAGTGGAGAGAATTGAGGATTGGGGAGGTGTGAAATTTTCAGGCTTTCATCACTAGACAGGCAGCATTGTGAGCTTGTGCATGCTGTTCAACACATACATGTATCCTTCTTTTGCAGAGCACTGGTGCCGGTAACCAGGGAACCGGACAGGGCTTGGGATCTCCAGGATCTTGTCTCGAGGACTTCCGTGCCACACCTTTCATTGAGTGTCATGGGCGGGGTACATGTAACTACTATGCCACATCATCCAGGTATGATATTTTGGGGGAATTTATGTGCTCCGTCAGCATAGTAAGAAATAATCTTTAGTGTGATCAGCTTACAGAAACTTTGGTTGTAATACAGTCAGGTTCCTGTCTTCAAAGATACATTTTTTTTTTTTTTGGCCTTGAAATGACACTGACTTGGTGATCTAATTGGGTAATTTCACTTCGTGTCAAAACCAGATAAAGGAAATAAAGAATATGCAGTGCGTTGGGGCAGGAAATGAAAGCATATGCAGTTCGTTCCTCTGGATTTTTACTAATGTTTCATGTTTTTTCTTTTTTGCAGCTTCTGGATGGCTACTATAGAAAGAAATGACCAGTTCCGTAGACCACTGCAGGAAACGCTTAAAGCAGGGGATCTACGTAGACGAATTAGCAGGTGTCAAGTGTGTATTAAAGACTTCTCGACAGGCCCTGCGTTCTTTAGGATGGTCAAGAAGTAGCTGATCCGTAGGACGTAGTTATTTTAAAACTTCAGGTCTATGTGCACCTTAAAAAATGTCAGGTCTGCTTGCACTTCGTGCCTTTATATTTTACAACTTGTTTCCAGCAGAGTGGTGGATATTCAGACATAACCCAGTGAAGGGCATACATATATTTGCTTGGTTTTTTTTGTTTGTTTTTTTCTCTCTGTTTTTGTTTCGTTTTGTAAAAGTGTTCTGCAAGAACTTCTTTATATTCCTGTACCATGTAGCATTTAGACGGACAGGCAGTGGTTTTCATTTTTAAATTTGCTGTCTTTTTCTGTACGATTTGTTTTTGTTTGGAAGGGAGGGATAGGTGCTTCATTTTTTTTGTACATGTATGTTTTGAAGCAGGAGTTGTTAATGTGTTCTTCAATTGTACTGCAGCCATATTTTGTAACTCGTCATATGTGTATGTAATTTAGCAATATTTAGGTGATTCCCCTATTGTATACTCTTTTCTTTTTTTTACCTAGTATATTTTAACTGGTGCTAGCATTTTGTCACTCTGTACATCATTGTCCGTTTTAGAATCCGCGTACATGTGCTTTGTATGTTGTGTTTACATGTTAAGCATTTGCATCAAGTGAAGTTTACTTGTGACAAATACTTTTTTTCTGTCGCTGTAAATTGTATGCAAACTCCTGTGTGTGCCAAATACGCCAAACAGAATCACTGCCAATACTGAGACATCATCGTGTTGGATACTCAGTTTGCATAAATGTGATATTTGTGCTCTCAATTTTTTTAATTTTTTTTTGGGTCTATGACTGCGAGTGTGTTGTTTACAATTAACAAGTGTTTTAGCACGAGTTCTGACATGTACAGTGTATCTCATCAGCAATAATGTTACATTTGTGTACAGGACTTTCTTTCCCATTTTTTTTTTTTTTTTTTTTAATGGCCTGTTTTGTGTACACTTGGCTTCATGTATGAAAGAACACGCTAGTTTTGTCAGTTTGAAACATTAGTTAGGCTTGAATGTGAGACCTTAAGAAAAAGAGGAAAAAAACACACAAAAAAAAAAGCAAGTTTGTATCAGTTAGGTAGTCAGAAAGTAAAAGGTTAAATTTACATTTGGATCATGAGTAAAGGTATTTCAGGTATTTCAGTATTTCAGATGTTTCAGATACATGGATAGAACAGATTTTAGAAGAAGCAGTAAGAGCAAGTTGAAGGTTTGCAGCCAAAAACAGCCACATCATTTATATCATGTTAATTGGATACATGTACTTAACTTAATGTTTAGTTGGGGTGTTGAGGAGGGAGGGGGCTTTGGGGGGGTGGGGATGGGGAGGTGTATGGATAGCAGGCATGGGCATAGTTTTTGAATGCAATTTGTTTGGCGATAGACTTCAAGTTTTCCATCAGAAGTTTCGTCAATACCCATGCTAGCATGTAGGGTGTGGATTCAGTATTTGGTTTATAGGCATAAGGAAGTATGTAATAAAGTATAATTTGTACATTGCCTGAGAAAGAACTCATATACTCTAGTCTTCAGCTCAATATCATGTTTTGGATTTCATTGGTTATTTGCTGAATAAACATCATCAGCATTTTTGTAAAGTTGTTTTCCATGTTCTTTCTTGTCTTAGGTATATGTCAATTGGAACACTGTTTCTTCATCTGGGTGGTGGTGGTTGTGTGTGTGTGTGTGTGTGTGTGTGTGTGTGTGTGTGTGTGTGTGAATCATTCCAGTTTGTTGTCATGAGAACACAGGGTTTTGTAAGACACATTAGAGGGTTTGAAGTACATGTACACAGTAAATCAACGAACAAATGAATTGAGGTGTGTGTGTGTGTTTTTAAATTTACTTGAAAATCATTATAGAATAAAAAAACAAACAACAAAACAAACACCACCACCACCACCCCAAAGAAAGAAAGAAAGAAAAAAAAGATAACCCATACCGGTACACCAGAAAAAAAATTTCCTAAAATTTGAAACTTTGTTGTTTTTGTGTGAGTGAGACCCATGCCCCTACATGGTCCACCCCTTGTCGTGGGGTAGTGGCTTGAGTACCTCAATGACCCAGAGAACTATGCCAGCAGGAGCACATGCTCCTGGCAGGGTCACCCAAGCTGGACAGGTCAAAGGGTAGAGGTCAGACGAATGTGGACCACCTCTCCAAGAGGCTAAACGGGTTTGCGTAGGGTTAACAGCCCTACCTGTAAAAAACACAAAGTTACAAAAGCATCGACAACAACAAACCGAGACATTCACCTGGGCGAGGAAGGGTCTCCATCCCGGAGACCTATGACGCATTGCAGTGAAAGCCGAAAGGAAGCTGCAAAGCCGACCCCCCTTCTAACACCCAGGACAACAACGAGAGTAGCCACATGGAACATCAGGACAATGTATGAAGTAGGAAGGACCATACAAGTAGCAAGAGAGATGAAGAACTACAAGATAGGAGTACTGGGACTGAGTGAGACAAGGTGGCTACAGACAGGACAGCTGAGATTTTCATCGGGAGAGCAATTGCTGTACTCTGGACACACAGAGGATGGAGCCCCCCACACTGAGGGCGTGGCCCTGATGCTGGCACCGGAGGCACAGCGGGCACTCATCGGCTGGGAACCTGTCAACTCCCGCATCATCACAGCCAAATTCATCACCAAGAAAAAAGACATCAAGCTGAACATCATCCAGTGCTACGCTCCCACCAATGATGCGGAAGAGGAGAAAAAAGATGACTTCTACCAACAACTGCAGACAGTGATAGATAGAGGAGGAGCCAAGGACATGACCATACTGATGGGAGACTTCAACGCCAAGATTGGATCAGACAACACAGGCTACGAGGACACCATGGGAACACACGGACTGGGACAGATGAACGAAAATGGCGAGCGCTTTGCAAACTTTTGTGCCCTGAACCAGTTAGTGATAGGAGGCAGCATCTTCCCACACAAGCGCATCCACAAGGCCACATGGAGATCGCCGGACCATGTCACGGAGAACCAGATTGATCACATCTGCATCAGCCGGAAGTTCAGGAGATCGTGGCGGGATGTGCGTGTGATGAGGGGTGCCGATGTATCATCAGACCACCACCTTCTTGCAACAACATTGAGACTTCGGCTTAAGAGGCACACCAACGCCAACAACACACGGACCAGGTACAACGTTGGACTACTCAGGAACACAGAGACACAAGCAGCATTCCGGATCAGCCTTTCCAACAGGTTCCAGCCACTGCAAGACCTGATAGAAGACAGTGAAATGGACATCGAGACACACTGGGAACACAGCAAGAAACTTTGGCACGACACATGCGAAGAGGTCCTTGGCAAGAGAAAGACCCAACATAAGGAATGGATCTCTGCTGATACCATCCAGAAGCTGGAAGTTAGGAAAGAGAAGAAAGCTGCACTGAACACGAGCCGAACAAGAAGAGCTAAGGCAAAGGCACAAGAGGAATACACAGCAGCTGACAGAGAAGTGAAGAGGAGCACCAGGAAGGACAAGAGGGACTACATCGACAACCTGGCCAGTCAAGCAGAGGAAGCAGCCCGACAAGGGAATCTAAAAGACCTGTACCAGGTGACCAAGAAGCTCATGGGCAAATTCCAGCAGACAGACAAACCAGTGAAGGACAAGAACGGGCACCCACTGACAACAACTGAGGAACAGCTGAAGCGATGGGCAGAACACTTCAGGGAGCTGTTAAATCGCCCCATCCCTGAAACACCACCAGACATCCCACCAGCAGAGACAGAACTACCCATCAACTGCGACAAGCCCTCTAAGGCGGAGATCAGGAAAGCCATCATGACACTGAGAAATGGGAAAGCTGCAGGGCCGGACGAGATACCAGCAGAAGCCATCAAAGCAGACACAGAGACAGCCGTCAACATGCTGCACAGCCTATTCAGCAAGATCTGGGAGAAGGAAGAGGTGCCAGCCCAGTGGAAAGAAGGGATCGTCATCAAGCTGCCAAAGAAAGGGGACCTCAGGGACTGCAGCAACTACCGAGGGATCATGCTCCTGTCAGTGCCAGGCAAGGTTCTCAACAGAATTCTACTGGAGAGGATGAGAGAGGCAGTCGACCCCATGCTCCGAGACCAGCAGGCGGGCTTTCGCAGGAACAGGTCCTGCGCTGACCAGATTGCCAGCCTACGCATCATTGTGGAGCAGTCACTGGAGTGGAACTCCCCTCTCTACATCAACTTCATAGACTATGAGAAGGCTTTCGACAGTGTAGACAGAGAGGCACTGTGGAAGCTGTTAAGGCACTATGGAGTTCCTGGGAAGATCATCTCCTTGATCCAGTGCACCTACCAAGACATGAGCTGCAGGATTGCCCATGCTGGCCAGTTGTCAGAAAGCTTCGAGGTGAAGACCGGAGTCCGCCAGGGATGCCTGTTGTCCCCGTTTCTCTTCCTCCTGGTCATCGACTGGATCATGAAGACCACTACAGCAGGCAGGAAAAACGGGATACATGGACACTCTGGACGCAGCTGGATGACCTCGACTTCGCGGACGACCTGGCGCTCCTGTCTCACAGCCACAGCCAGATGCAGGACAAGACTACGCGCCTGGAAGCCACATCAGCCGGAACAGGGCTCAAGATCAACAGGAGGAAAACCGAGCTGATGAAGATCAACACCACTGCCAACACACCAGTCACAGTCGGTGGAGAGCCCATCAGGGAGGTGGAGTCTTTTGTCTACCTGGGGAGTGTGGTTGATGGACAGGGAGGCACAGACCGAGACGTCACAGCCAGAATCGGCAAGGCAAGGGCAGCAATGGTCATGCTGAAGAACGTCTGGGCATCCAAAGTTGTCAGCATAAGAACCAAACTTCGCATCTTCAACTCCAACGTGAAGTCAGTTCTGCTCTACGGATGCGAAACATGGAGGACAACGAAGACGATGCAGCAGAAGATCCAGACATTTCTCAACACCTGTCTGAGGCGCATCTTCAACATCCGATGGCCAGAGAAGATCCGGAATGAAGAGCCGTGGGAGCGAGCGGGGCAGGAATCAGTGGCCAAGCAGATCCTGCGGAGGAAGTGGGGCTGGATTGGACACTCCCTCAGGAAGCCAGCATCCAGCACCACACGCCAAGCCCTGACATGGAACCCGCAGGGGAAAAGGAAGAGAGGCCGGCCTCGCAACAGCTGGAGGCGGGACACTGAGGCAGAGCTATGTAAGCAGGGTACCAA
Organism: Batillaria attramentaria; assembly: GCA_018292915.2. Lineage (NCBI taxonomy): Eukaryota > Metazoa > Mollusca > Gastropoda > Batillariidae > Batillaria > Batillaria attramentaria. Next base: position 40,707 of record JACVVK020000313.1, on the reverse strand, counting down.
CTGGACTGGAGTGGCAAGACTGGCCCAGAACAGAGTGCGATGGCGAAGGGTTGTCGATGGCCTATGCTCCACGTGGAGCCAAGGGCCTAAGTAAGTAAGTAAGAGACCCATGCATTGCAAGAATGGAATGATCATTGTGAAATGGCGTTCAGTATTTTAATCTTCTAAGCGTGTTCCTTCCGTCTCTCCCTCACACACACACACACACACACACACAGATTGTCTCACACAAAGACTGTCTTCCACTCATTCCATTTTGAACACGGGTTGTACATAACGACATGCAGTTACCGTTCCTTACATTTTATTAGAAACATACTGACACACATGGTGAAAAGTACAGTTTGTTCTAAATAATTTTAACTAATTCATTGATCTGTTTTATGGACACCTAAGGCTGATAAGTGATTGCATTTCACTGGTGAATCTCATCAGTAATTCTAAAGCACTGACAGAAAAAAGAACCCTCCTGTCACCTTCCACCCGCCCCCCTTCCCTCAATAAAAACCAAACAAACAAAACAACAACAACAACCCAAACACACACACACACACACACACACACACACACACACACACACACAAACCAATCAAACACCAAAACTACCAACAAAACCCAAAAACAAAATGAACGAACAAAAAGCAAAACAATAACCAGAACAACCAAAACATTGAGTTGTGAGCGGTTTATCATAGAATGTGGCATGGCACACCTTTATTGTGACAGGGGCTGTCGTCCCCTCAACACTGCCCACGCCTGGGACTTCTGCAGTAAACCGACTACATGCAAAGGAACCTCTCTAGCATGCGTCATTAAAGATACACACACTTGACATTTTCAATTGATCTACTGATGTACTTAATGAAAAGTGGATGGGGCATTCAACTGCGATGAACCGTGGGCAATGCATGGCTAAACCTTTGATCGAAGTCTCCTGTCAAGACTGACTGAAGTTAAACCACTATTTTCACATCGAAAACTACAGTATTTGACTTTTTTTGTTTTTTGTTCCAATGGCATGTTTGTTTTCAGAAGCTTTGCATGAAACAATTAAACAAACACCCCCTCCCTTCCCGAACAACAACAGCAACAACAACAAAGAAAAGATATATGGCTCCTGGTTTCCATCACAGTACCACCTACTTAAGCAAACATGATTACTGGGAGAAACTTGAGAACAATTCCTAAATCCTGAACTGGCAAAAAATGAAAATGATGCACAACTGAGGAAACTGGAAAAGAAAATTTGGAATGCCGATCAGACTACAAAAATTAATAATTTCTCTAACACACACACACACACACACACACACACACACACACACACACACACACACACACACACACACACAGTGCTTGACATCTCGAAATAAATAGTACCGGTATTAATAAATACGATCATATCACACTGTCCCATGAAATACTTCATAAATGTATACGTTTACTTATAGCTTCCATTGAGTGAGCAAGAAAACTTGAAGTGTGTGCTTATATTTTTCCTCGGTGCCTTGTCATTAACACCATCCTACGTGGTGGAAAAGGACGTTAAACCCCAAAACGCCATCAACACTTTCACCGAAACCTATCCCGGCCGGCCGCAGACACCTGCAGCTAGATAGATGACAGCTGAGCCATCGGGACAAGTTTTGGACGACTTCTTTCCCCTGGTATATAATTCCTTTAGAACAGGGACTCCGGACAGTATGTTGCAGGAACAGAATAGAAACTAAGAAAGCCGAGCAGAAATAATTCTTCCAAAATTTCCCCGGTGGATCAGCAGTCATTTGCCTAGTTGCACGTGCTTGTGATTCCGGTATGACATGCGGGATGTAAAAGCGGCCGGTCCAGCGTTGAGTGCCGCCGGCCCCGGGTCAGTCAAGCAGCTTCAATGAGGCTGCAAAAGCGGTCAACCGATTAGGCTTGAGGCTGGCAAGAAGTGCCCTCTGGCAGAAGCCGAACTGCCAGTCTGGATTATCATTACAACTGCATGGGCCCCTGACCATCAAAGCTTTGTTGATAAATAACACACACAACTGAAGTTTTATTTACACAAGAATAAGTCGTGTAGATGCTGCGAGAAAACTATGATGCACTGCACAATATTGATTACAGAGTAGGGCACCGTGACCATCGGAAGGTCAATAATTATATGCAAATGAGATGCGTACTTCTTTTTTGTCCAATCAAAACTGAGACGATGGCTCGGTTTTCAACACCACTGACGGGTAACTAGAATATACATAGTATATAGCCAGTGCCTTGACAGACTGATGACACGTCTTTTCTTAAACATGGAGGTGTGTGACCACTGATCAGTTCTCCGTCACAGACTGAAACATTTACGCCACTACCGCTCGCATCAGTCTCCTCGCTCCTCTTTTCAGTAAATGTACCACCTTGCCATTTCCAGCGGCAGCGACGTGACAACATCAGCACTGAGAAGCGTTCTGGTACTACGTCAGTCCTCACGGTTCAGGAATTCCGCCGCGGCCCCCATTCTGTGGAACTCACTCCCAGAGTCCCAAAACTCCTAACATCCAGTCATTCCGGAAACTCATCTTTTCCACTGAGGCTGACTTATAGTGCTTTTCTTCCCTCTCTGCTGTGTGTCACGGTCGACCATAAACATGACTTTCTTGAAGTCAGTTCTACGCTTTATAAGCCGCGTACAGTCATGGATTGGAAAAACGTTCACAGTGCACAGGGTATAGCTGCAGCCACTGTTTAGCAAGAACAGGAGGGCTGCATACTTAGTCCATTCTACACCCTTACCGACTTTGTGTAGCTGAGCGGTACTGACACCACCCGACAATAAATTCAAACTGATTCAGAGAATGCCATAATGAGAGTATTCTGGACGAATGTACATGCGTGTATAAATACTGACATATCAAGAGTGCACCAGTCTCATCATTGCGGTTTTAGTTCAGTAGCTTTTGCTCACTCAGTAATGAGAGTATTCCACAATCAATGAATGTACATGAGCGCCCCAGTTCGGGCCCTTACGGTTATGGTTGCTGACTCATAAATAACACGCACAAAGTACATTAAAAAAAAAAGTGTCGTAGGAATACGTATTTACAAACAAGTCCAACTGTTTGACATATCCTCTATGGTATTAGTATATACATGCGCCGGCTTAGATTCGCAGCAAGCACTGACAAGTATTGAGGAAATCAAGGATTACAACTTTGTATATATTTATGG
>JACVVK020000313.1:0-35000 GCA_018292915.2 Batillaria attramentaria | reverse complement strand
TAAGCAGATCTGCTGTGGTTTGTGCACTGCCAGCCTCTGGATCCTCGCCTCGTGCGGTGCTAGTGCCACGCTCTTGTCTCTGGTGAAAAAAAACAACAACAAACAAACTTGAAAACAACCACAAGAAGTATCGCACGAGTATCCCACGTTTTGGACTCTATTCCGGGTTTGGCCCTGTATGCGAAAATCCGGCATGAGTAACGGTTCCTTAACAGCTCTCATTGCAGGAAACACGAGTATACTACTAAGCCAAATTTAAATCCGCGCGCGCGCGCGCGCGCGTGTGTATGTGTATGTGTATGTGTGTGTGTGTGTGTGTGTGTGTGTGTGTGTGTGTGTGTATGTGTGTGTGTGTGTGTGTGTGTGTGTGTGTGTGTGTGTGTGTGTGTGTGTGTGTGTGTTTGTCCTATCTGAAGAGTCTGCGCTCTATTATAATTATTGTTAAACTCGAGAAAACACATAAATCTCAATATACACTGCGTTTTGTACCTCTGCGTCTAGTCACCGAAGCTAACATCGAAAACAATGTATCACCGTGTCAACTGGGTACTTAAAGAAAAAAATTGAATGCCTTTGTACGACTATGATAAAGGTTTGGCAGGAAGTATGTCGCCAAGGTAGCAGAGTACTTCGTCTGGCACTAAAGGCTACGGCAGACGCTGTGAGCCTGCGGCGGAGCCTTCGCACACTGGCCGAACGGCTTTTCTGTTCACACGCTAAGAGCGTGCAGCGAGCGGACTACGCCGCCGGCCTGGCGCTGGACAATACACACAAAGCGATAGCACACGGTCAGCGGCGACTGACATGGCATGGCGAGGAAAAAGATAGGACCGTGTTCTGTTCACTGGCGAGCCGACGGCGGGGCGCTTCAGTGTCCCTGGCGAGCCGATTGAACTGGCCACGTCTGACGCAGCTTTTAATAATTCATAGGTCGCTTGCCGGATTAAATGAAGGGGTCTGAGAGAATGCCAGCATTCAACTGAGGCCACCACACTCACAAATAATCAAACACACAACTAAACTGCACTTGCCACCGCGAGGGGGACTAGTACAGCTACCTATACAGGCCGGCCGAGACCCAAGCAAGCTAAACGAAAAATTCAATACCTTTTCTTGAATACCGTTACCAAAGACCTTGGAAACTGTACGGGTCGCTTTGCCGTTACCCCAAAACAGCACGCTACTATCAACGATCTCTTTCTCACACGCTAAACTCGACCGTTCTGTCATTCATCCCCTCCCCCCCCCCCCCCCGCCACCCCATCTCCACCCACCACGACCGCAAAAAAAACACAAAAAAACCCGAGGGAATTTCGCGTCTGTAAAGCGACTGCACCAGTTGACATGAACGCTACACAATGTCGAGAGAGCAAATCCGAATTGGCCTTCGATCGCGGGGATTAATCCAGATCGCGAAGAGGTTTTCAGGTGCTTCAACCAAAGGAAAAACAAAACAAAACAAAAAAAACATAAGTGCGATTCTAAAGCTGACTCTAGCTGACCGTTTGCACCACGTAACTGTGATGTGTTAGTGTGTTGTGTGTGAGCAAATGCACGTGATTCACATGAGCGTGCGAGCTGGTGCAGTTCGCGGCGCTTTGAGTGTCGTTTGGATTTTAGTTGATACACTACCCTCTCATTCTCCAAAGACTAACTGAAATCCACTAAAGACTTTTTTTAATCTTCAAATGTGAGTATCAGCGAAAAAAAACCTCCTTCGATTTCGGTGTGTCGGCGTGAAGCAAAGAAACCGTTCAAAGTAAAACCAGCAAACAACAACGTGAGCAAACTCACACTTCCATGAATCTAAGCAGCACCGCATGAACTATTCGCCATTTTGACTAGCCACCGTGTCCATAGAACTGTTTACCGGGCAACCTGCCGTAGACGAGACAACAGTGAAAGAGAACGACCTTTGATGGCGATGAAAAGCCCATAAGAGTCGTGAATCGAGGTTGGAAGAAAAGCATTTCGACCCGTTGAATGCAAATCGCCTGTTTTGCCCTCTGCGATCAGGAGGGTGAGAGAGACACACCAAAAGAGTCGGAAGTGAGGTCTCTTTGGACTAGCGCTCTTGCGGAAAGAATTATTTTCCTAGCAGCCAAAGGCTGAAAAAACAATGTCTTTGTCGCGCTAATCCCGAATGAATAAAAAGAAAGAAGGAAAGAAAGAAAGAAAGAGTGAAAAAAGACACAAAAGAAGGAAAACAGTGTCGACACCGGAAAGTACAATAAAAAAAATGAGAGAGAGAGAGAGAGAGAGAGAGAGAGAGAGAGAGAGAGAGAGAGAGAGAGAGAGACAGACAGACAGACAGACAGACAGAGACAGAGAGACAGAGAAAGCGGGTGGTTGGGGTGGGTGGTTGGGAGTTTGACGTCCTTTTTTACCACGTATGGGTGATATCAAAGACGGGGCTACGAGAAAAGGCCCACAAATATTTGGCCCCAGCCGGGATTCGAACTCACGACCGAGCACCGAAAGTCCAACGCTGTGCCATTCGGACACCCCGGCTCCCCGAGAGAGAGAGAGAGAGAGAGAGAGAGAGAGAGAGAGAGAGAGAGAGAGAGAGAGAGAGAGAGAGAGAGAACAACTGAAGTGACAAGAACAACAACAAAAGTCCCACAACAACAAAGCAAAACAAAACAACCACACACAAAACGACGCCCCCCCAAAAAAAAAACAAACAAACACACAAACAACTTAAAAACCCCAAACAAACAAACACAAAACAACAACAACAACAACAACAAAACTACACAAACCAAACCAAACCAAACCAAACCAATAACAACTTAAAAAAAAACAAAAAACAACCAAACCCCAACCAACGAATTAAGCAAGCAAGCAAACAAACACCCACATTGTACATAAAAACCAAATCCGTTACCTGGAGTTGAGGTCAGGTACAAGTGTCAGCATCTCTTCCCACATTCGGGGAAACTGTGTTTTGTACTGGCGGGGATCCACGTGAATCTCCACTTCCCCGCTGTGTCAACAACACACAAACCGCGTTACTCTCACAACTAAGCTACATTGTAAGAAGCTAATTTCCTTGAGCTGATTTTGAATACTAATGACGGATATAAAGCACGGAGATATGTAATTATAGTTTAGACCAAAGGTAGATTACTGATCAGGGCCCATATGTAGAACTCGAGGTTAATTTAACCCACGGTTACGGGCCTAACCCAGACTAGGACAAAAGAAACCCCTAAACAAAATTAAATAAAAAAGGAAGCGAAGAAAGAAAGACAAAAATCCTTCTATAACGGCTTTGGCACATGCTGGAATGGACCCGCTTCCTGATTTAAAACAAAATACAACAGAAAATTTAACCCTAGAGCTAGTTTAGTTCGAGGTTAGTCTCTAACCCGGGACTAAACTCCCTAATCCTGACCTTTACATGCGGGCCCTGGTCCGCGATTAACACAAGAGTTATCGTTGCTTCTCCGACAGTCCCAGAGGCGGATGGTTCTGTACCCCGAATTCCACGTTGTTACAATTTACTCTAAACCATGAAAAACTTCCAAGAGAGTTTGATGACTTCCGGGATATTTTCTGGACTCAGGCTCTGATTTGACACGTAGCCAGTTCCTAATAAACAGGTCATGCCAGCCAGTCAAATGGAGCGAATACTCCGATAAGCTAACCCACACCTGGGCCCGTATGTAATAGTCGAGGTTATGACTTTTAGCCCTGGCTTAGAGTCTAACCTCAAACTAAACTAGCTGTAGGGTTAAATTTTCTGTTGTTATTTGTTTTAAATCAGGAAGCGGGTCCATTCCAGCAAGGCGCCTATGCCGTTATAGAAGGATTTTTGTCTTTCTTTCTTCGCTTCCTTTTTTATTTAATTTATTTTTGCTTTGGGGTTTCTTTTGTCCTAGTCTGGGTTAGGCCCGTAGCCGTGGGTTAAATTAACCTCGTGTTCTACATAGGGGCCCTGTTGCTAAGCGTGTCGGAGTATGTGTCTGACTGAAAGATCAGAAGGTAACAACAACATCAACAACAACCTGTGCGCTGCGTGCGGTTGCAATGGAGGTTTCGTTTTAGGCAGTGCGCGTGGCTACAGGCGTCTGGGCTACATGCTTATTCCTTTAAAATCCAGAAAACCCTTTCCGCACGAGGTGTGTACCTGCTGATGAAGTAGATCTGTGATGCCTCCTGTCCCTGCCGTATGATCCGCGCTCCGTAGCTGACTCTCTCTGTCGTCAAACTGATCACGAGCTGTTTCCGTTGTCTGGGCGGCCAGGATCTGAAGATGGGGTTCCTCTCCACAAACTGTGTCTTGGCCTGCACAACACACACGCAGAAACGTTCTCCTGGTTTCAGTTTGTCCTATCAATTAAAAAAAAAAAAGGAAAAAAAGAAAGAAAAAAAAAAAAAAAAAGGAGAACGGGGAGGGAAGGGGGCTTAGGCTAGAAAGGGGAGGGGGGCGGGGCGAAACTGCATTCAAATATTCTTTACCTCAAGTTTTTGCAAATTTCTGGTTTTGTTTGTTGTTTTTGTTTTGTTGTTGTTGTTGTTTTTTGTTTTTTGTTTGGGGGGGGGGGGGGCGGCTTAAGCACCAACACCCACCTTTCCCCGCGAGGTTTGGCCCTTTAACAATAAAGTAAGTACCAAACGGGAGTCGGGAATGATCAACTTCGAACAACCAGAGTTTGGGCGTACAACTACAAGCCATCTTCGGGGTTTGAAGACAAAAAGTAAAAAAAGGCGACAGCTCTCCTGCATAACAACATAACAAAAGCCAAGCTATATATCGCACGCACCAGCATGTCCTCGGCCACAATGCCCCTGAGACATCTGTTGAAGAGATCCCTCTCGACGATCAGCAGATCCATGTGAGTGTCCGCCACCACACTGGCTGTGCGCACGCAGTCTGTCTCTATCAGCGCCACCTCACCGAATGTGCCGCCATCACCTGCACAAGGGGAGGTAAGACAGTTACTCCATTAATTAAAAAAAAAAGAGTAAAAAAGGAGAAAAATTGTGAGTTTCACTTTCAGCAACAAAGTAAGTCAGTTCTGAGCATCCCAATTCCCAAATCTCTCTACAAGCCATGAGCGTGACAAAACCCCTGCCCTCGCCTCTCGCTGTAGAACAAAATATTGCAGATTTCGTAGCGCGCACGAGTATATCACGTTTTTGATTTGGCCCTGTATGTAAAAATCAGGCAAGATTAACGGTTCCTTGATGGCTCTTACTGCAGCAAACACGAGTGTAACTCAAAGTGTAACACTCACACTACACACAATTTATAAATCCACCCAGATTTAATTTTTTTTTCTTCAGTAATTGAGGCCACTGATGCACAACCCCAAACTTACTTGGTAGGAATTGAGTTAATAAGTTATCTTATCTTATTCTCACATGATGATGCTTTCCCTTTAAAGCAAGACTATCTCCCCTCCTCCTCCCTCCCTTTCTACTTAGTATCTGGTTGACTATTTCTGGATTGGTCTTAGATCATTAGAAACACAGAGAATTTGTAATGGTTCAGATGTCCCGGAGGGAAACAGCCATGTAGTCTACGCCATCTACATTTCTTTGAACAACAACAACAACAACAACAACAACAATTGCCCCGAAAGAAAGAATTCCAGAACTTGTAGACAGGCACCTTTTCAAGGCATAACGCTTGCCCTGCCCTCAGATCTTGAATCTTAACAGTAATATTTCGGTAAACCCTGATACGCGCATACTGCAGTAACGTCCATAGCTCCCCGGGCTTCAACAAGCATAGATCTAGAAATTAATGTTCTAAGAAGCTGGACACGGACGACAAAACGTATGCGCCCACACCACTTTCCCTCTTAGAAAATTGTCTCACCTGACCACACCATTGTACCCAGCACATTTCTGTCCAGCTTTTTCTGTTCACAGGCCGTAGTGACCGTTTGTAGCACCTCTTCGTTGATGACGTTATTGTCACGGGACCCATCTGACGCCGTTTCCTTGTTGATGACGTAAATGCTGACGTGTCCCTGGAGGGCGATGTACAATCTAGAAGAATACAACGTCATAATGAGCGTACGGGTGGTACAGTTGCTAGCTGGATGTCTGCGGGGAAACATCTCCCTGGGTTTCCCATGTCCAATAGACGACTAGACTCGGCAAGCCCCGAGGCCAAAGCCCCGCCCCTTTTACTCTACCTGGGGCCAAATATTTGTGCTGGCCTTTTCATCGTTGCCCCGTCTTTGATATCACCCGTATGTGGTGGAAAAGGACGTTAAACTCCAAAACACCCACCCATTATGCGCGTATGTGTATCAGAATGCATGTAGTTTTAACGTATTTTGGTAAAAGCACCTAAGCACCAAGGACTTAATACGCACTTGGGCGCTTTTACCATTAATTTTGACGATCATCCTTACCTGTGACCCCGCTCTCCTTGCTTAATGATGACGTCATCTGGATTTCTGGTCTCGAACGCACAGTATCGGATGACCTCTGTGATAACGTCTGTCAGAAGAAGAAACAAGATCATAATTTTTTTTTTTTGACGGTCGATATCTTGTGTAAGCTTTGCAAAATAATGAATAATACTTCTTTGATATTGCTCCTTTCAAATGGTAAAGTACTTGGACTGTTTTAGCAAACGACTGTAGATGCTTATCTCTTAAAAGCCCATGTACAAAAAATCGCAATTTTACTTGAAATCTTCAGGGGCCGTGGTCACGACGCGAACGCAAATTTCTTTGCGGAAACTATGATAGGTTGCGGATCGTAAGTTCGTACGTGGCTACGTGAAAACTATAGATCTCTTCCGGTAGTTGGCCGGTCACGACACGTACTTACTGGAAACGGTGTCACGTACGTGTTATTTTTAAATAGGTGCGGGTCCCCTGGGATTCCCACGTAAAACACCATCACGTGACCTGCACAAATTCTCCTTCCAGCGTGAAGAGTGAAAGATGGCGGCAAAAGAGACCCGAAAACCGCGAGCAAAAAACTTCGCAGAAGGAGAAACTCGCATATTAGTGGAAGGCGTGAGAGAGAAGAGGGTGGTGTTGTTTTGTAAACAATGCTCTTCTCATTTGGAGTTGGTAAACCAAGCGGGCCGCCATTTTTCAGATTTCCGCAAAGGCTACGGCACCTTTCCGGCACCCTCCTAGGTGGTGTACAATACGCAAGGGTTTACGAGCGGCCGCATCTCTGCGCAAACGTCATGACCACCCAATTTTGCCACAAATCGTAAGTTACGGACCCTCGCGTGCGTAAATCGGTGGCGGAAAAGTTACGAACGCTTCGTGACCACGGCCCCTGATCATTAGAAACCACTTCAACTTGTAGTAGTTCAAGCCCTATTATGCAATCTGCAGCGGTCTCGAAACTAGCGCGGAAGACCCACGCTTCGCGTAAGAGTGGCTTAAAGTGGCTCCTACTGGTGTGCAGTGGTTTGTTCTTTTTAACCAGTCTTATCGTACAGCGGGCAGGAGGTGGTCGGGATCGGGTTGTGAAGAAGAGTGAAATATTTCTTTAGATAACAATGATACACATGCTCAAAAGGGACCAGTTATCTTGATCGAGCGTTTTCTTCGAAAGATTACAGAAGGATAGAACAGGAAAGACCTCACCTACAAGCAGACGGAGACCACCACAGCATTTTAAGGAAGATTCATTGCTTCGAAAGCATACGATTTTTACATACAACCTATGCTTCACTAAAATCCGAACCAGTTCCAGGGCCCGTATGTAAAACTCGGGGTTAATTTAACCCACGGCTACGGGCCTAACCCAGACTAGGACAAAAGAAACCTAAAAACAAAATTAAATAAAAAAGGAAGCGAACAAAGAAAGACAAAAATCCTTCTATAACGGCACAGGCACCTTGCTGGAATGGACCCGCTTCCTGATTAAAAAAAAAAATAAAAAATTTTAACCTCAGAGCTAGTTCAGTTCGACGTTAGACTCGGGGGTAAACTCCCTAACCCCGACTTTTACATGCGGGCCCTGGTGTATACTCCCCCCCCCCCTCTTTCCCCGCCCCTCTCTTCGCTCATAGAAACCCGATATGCCTGTAACTGCATTTTTTATACGAGTGTTTGAAGACCACAACCGTATTTCGACGAACTGCCAAAGTATTCTATTACTCGCCCACAAGGTCAAGGTCGTGCAAATACCACTGATCTGAATAATACTTTGCGCAAACAGAACACTTCTTCGATTATGGGTAGACCGCAATTTATGGATGTGGGACATCTCCATAGCTATCTGGAAGAAAAGCATAAGCGGTTATGATCTGATAGGAGCTGTGAGTTTAACGACTGTCATTTCGAATCCTTTCAAGCGTATGCAAGAACGGATACTATAACCCAAGTTTAAAGGCCCGGTATTTCTGTGCTAACAGATCGATCCGAGCTGTTTTGATGGTGATTATTGTTATTATTATTATAATGACATATGAGTCGGAAAATGGCAGCATTTGTCCCTTTAAACCTGTGCACGTGATCAGGCATAAATCAGCCCACAGACAGGTCAGTGTGTGCATATCTCGTGTTGTCACCCAGGGTTTGAAGTGGCATTAGTCTCCTGGCAGATTTAAAGCACACCAACCTTTATGTCACATAATTACGTGATGTTAAGCTACGTTCGGTCATATATCACTCGTATTGTTGTCACTGCATCAAGGCACTCGATGAGCACACACCAACACCATGCATTTAACAATAACAAATGTTAACATCCGATAACAAAAAGTGGAGCTTTCTGCGGGGGCTTTCCAAGAGGTAGCGGTGTAATAGTAACAACGCTTGCATATCACTACTTCTTGAGATAGATTTAACCAATCAACGGCTACAAACGTATTTAAGGAGAGGTACGAGGAGAAGGGTGGGTGTTTGGGGGTTTAACGTCTTTTTCCACCACATAGGATGATATCAAAGACGGGGCAACGATAAAAAGCCAGCACAAATATTTGGCCCCAGCCGGGATCGAACTCACGACCCGAGCATTAGAAGTCCAACGCTCTACCATTCGACCACCCCGGCTCCCCGGTACGAGGAGAAGAGAGAGAGAGAGAGAGAGAGAGAGAGAGAGAGAGAGGGTGGGTGGGTGTTTTAGGAGTTTAACCTCTTTTTCCATCACGTACGGGTGATATCAAAGACGGGGCAACGAGAGAGAGAGAAAAAAAAAAGAAAAGAAAAGGCCAGCACAAATAATATCTGGCTCCAGCAGGAATTCGAACTCACGACCCGAGCATTGGCAGTCCAATACTCCAACCATTCGGCTATCCCGGTTCCCCGGAGAAAGAGAGAGAGAGAGAGAGAGAGAGAGAGAGAGAGAGAGAGAGAAACTTGGTTAACTATTCTGGGTTAACGTCCTTTTCTGGCACATAAGGACACAGCAGCGAGTTAAAAGCCAGCACGGTTTGTTGTTGTTGTTGTGTTCTCCCAGCGGCCGGGACTCAAACTCACGACAAGAGAGAGAGAGAGAGAGAGAGAGAGATTTCCACTCTGCCCTACTCGCACACTATTCCACAAACCTACTTAATCTGACCTTACACCCGCCATAAGCATTGTATGATCGTATCTTCCTCCCTTTGAGTTTCGTGTTGATATCATCTTCCTCCCTTTGTGTGATCCTATCTTCTTCGCTCTGTCCATTGTGTCAGTGATATTATCTTCCATGCTCTGTGCATTGTCTGATATTTACCAGGTCACCGACCAATCAATGTGCGATTCTGACGCAGATAACACAAGCACCTCGCACGAGGCATTCACGTTTCTGTCTCAGTCGGCACAACCGCAACCCCGGCCTGTGTTTCGTTCCACTGAACCAAATAAAACCTGACACAAAACACAATGCGAGCTAAAAAGCTGAGATCTTTAACTGCCGAATTAATCTTTAACTACCGTGACGACCCCAAAAAGACAGTCAAGACCAGGCCGAGTCTAATATTACCGTGGTGCACAGCTGTCAAAAGAGACTGATCTCTTATTGACGGACAGGTGACTTGAGTGTTGTGTGATTAATGTAGCACCGACCCTCCCCCCCCCCCCCCACGCAGACTTTGCCGTGTGGAGGAGGTGACGTGCACTTGAAGCGTCTGTAAAACTCCAGTCATACGTATATGCAACTCCAGGGTGCTCACGCTAGGCAGTTCTACAGACAATGCCGACAAGAAATGAATACGCGAAAGAAAGAAAGAACATAACCGGTCGTTAACCTTTGAAAATTCCGAAGGCATTACACAAGCCAAGTCTTAACTCAGCTATTCATTGAAAATTGTAAGGGTGCCAAATGCGTAAGGACGCCTTTCAGGTTGATCGATGAAACAGAACGTAAAATAACGTATAACTGCTGTCTTTGTCCAAAACCAACCGACCAAACGCGTTTATACTTGCAAACCTATAAGCAAGCAAACAAATAAACAAACAATGACTAGAAAAAATACGAAATGCCACCGTTAAGTAACAGAGACGCCCCCCCCCCCCCCCCGACCATTCCCCCCCCCCCCAAAAAAAAAACCAAACAAACCAAAAACACACCCAACCAAAACAAAACAAAAACAACAAAAAACCCCAATCAACCAACCAACTAAACAAACAACAAACAAACAAACAAACAAAACAAACAACACACACACACACACACACACACACACACACACACACACACACACACACACACACACACACACACACACACACACACACACAAAACAAAAACCAACAACAAACAAACAAACAAAAAAGAAAAACAGAAAACACAACAAAACAAAAACTTCCCCCTCCAACTAAAATACAAAACAAAACAAACAAAAGCAACAACAACCCCCCCCCTCCCCCAATTTAAAAAAGAACAAAACAGAAACAAAATCAAAACAGGAACAAAACAACAACCACAACAACAACAACCACCACCACCACCACCACCACCAACAACAACAACAACGAACAAAAACAGCCAAATAATCCCCAACGCCCTCCTCCCCCCCCCCCCCCAAGTCAAAATATTTTCCCCATATGACGGATTTCGATGTATATCACGACACTACTCGACGTCTTTGCTTCGTGAGTGTTCTCCCTTAGCTACGAAAAGAGCCTCCTATTGAGGAGAGTGACCGGCCCGCACGCTAACAATGGCGGATCATCTGGTAGCCGAGCGGAAGTGGAGGAGGCTGCCGGGATACCTGAGAGTCCGCGAAGACTACTGGACGCCATCTTAATTGTGGACAGAGTTCAGCAGATTATCTCTGACGTGTGCTGTCAGCGACTTATCTGGAATGCCTGCGATGCAGAGGAACGGCTGATGAAATTCTTGGCGGCAGCAAAATAACTCTGTGTGTGTGTGTGTGTGTGTGTGTGTGTGTGTGTGTGTGTGTGTCAGTGTGTGTATGTGTGTGTGTGTGCGCGCGCGCCGTGTGTGCGTGTGTTGACTAACGATTCAGTTTTCGTGGGTAGTCAACTAACGGTCACTGATGGCAACAGGGCAGACTGGAAAAAACGAGTTTTGTAAAACTCACAAGGAACTACTGCCAAACTGATAAAAGTGATGATCGTATTACTAAATGAATGGAGAATTCATATTCAGTTCACGGCTAAAATCAGTGTGAAATCGTACCACTGAACCAGAATTGAATATTGAAAAAGGCAATTCCAAGGACCCCCCCCCCCACGCACACACACACACACACACACACACACACACACACACACACACACACACACACACACACACACACACTGTCGGTAACACAAGAAGAGAGAGAGAGAGAGAGAGAGAGAGAGAGAGAGAGAGAGAGAGAGAGAGTTTGATGCTTTATTTAATGACGGTCGAAGATGCTGGTTACAATAACCATTTTTCAAACTTGCCGTTGAACACAAAACTACGAGCTACAGAGAGATAGAGAGAGAGAGAGAGAGAGAGAGCCTACATCAATATTCTACCAAAAGAGTTACCGTTCTCACACTACAAGCACGCACACCGATTAAGAAACAACAACAGCAACCCTAAGGTAACCACAGTATCGGACACGCTACAAGAGACCAAATCGACACTGCAAATCTTTGCTGCAAATGTCACGTTGAACGGCAAAGAATTCCTCGGCTGCAGATCTCTTGCTAACGTCAATGACCATTCCTGAGTAATGACAGATTTGCAAATTTTCTGGAAACCCAAAGCCCCAAAGCCGCGGGTCTACCGACTGCTTAATCCTCATGGGTTTCCATTTCCGCACTCCACGGTCCTTGATTATGACATGGTCTTTGATGGCCGGTCTTATAGGAAATCGCCCGTTTTCGTTAAACGGCGATTATGCTATTTTCGCTTCCATGGGCAACGGTGATGATGGCGTGCAAGGTTTATCGTTTCTGAAACAGGACAGCGTCTGCAATGTAGTGCAGCGCACGGTTGTTAAGTTCGTGGCGATTTCGGGTGAGACTGTTTTAGTAATGGTGTTCTTTGAGGGAGGCTTTCAGTTCAACTCCAGCAAAATTTCGTACACCATTTTACCGTTACTAGCTTGTCCAAGCGCATGAGCGATGTCACATGGAATCGTGAACCTAACACCACCACCATCACCACCACCACCAACAACAATGACGACGACGATGACAACTTTGAGTAGGATTACTTCAGTGTCAGAAACCATAATGCAGAAAGAAACACACTGCGTGGGTGTAACCACGTAAACCTGATATCACTGACAGGGCAAAGAGGAAAATGCCAGCATCTTTTTTGGCTACCAACTCAGTAGCCCGCATTTCATATTATACTAATTAGGGTAATGGGACAAAATACCTGTCTTTACGCCTTCGTATGTTTCATAAAATTTCCACTAATAAAAATCAGCCCCCCCTCCCAAACAACAACAACAACAAACAAACAAACAAACAAAACAAAAACCCAGCAACAACAACAACAATAACCCCCCAAAAACAAACAAACAAACAAAACAGAACAAAAAACAACAACAACCCCCCCCCCCCAAGAAAACAAAAACAAAATCACCACACAAACAAAGAGACAAAACAAAACAAAACAAAAAAAACCCAGCAAAACCCAACAACAACAACAAACAAACAAAACAAAACAACAACCAAACAAAAAACAATAACCACAAAGCAATAAAACAGCAGACCACAAACATTTAGAACGGAACGGCCTGGTTCCCTCCTGTGACTGCCGAATTCAATCGATCCTGAACACATCCTACGCAACACAAGCAGCCTCTCACATTCTCCAAGCCAGATCAGCACGGATCAGACGGGAATGTAGCGCTCCGTAAACACAAGGGTATTGCAGTATGACACGGCCATGTAACAACACTGATTGTCACCCTGGCTAGACTCCAACAGAGTCTGTACTTCTGTTAGGCCAGAGAATCAGGAAATAATACTGACTGACGAGACGCAGTGGGTTCACACGTTTGAGAGGTTTCGTAGGAATGACTGTATGGTCCCAGGCGTGTGGCGACGCCACTTTATTGTGGTGTTTTCGTATTGTTTGGGTGTCACAGTTGTGCCACCTTCAGGTATGCCCGATGGTGTACTGCAGAGGTCACCAGACGATCAACCAACTGTCTCACAAGATTCTAGACGATTCTTTCAATACTATTTTAAATATCAAGAAGACTTTTAAGCTCGATTCGGTTTCAGCTAGTTTCGGTTTCATAGCATTTAGAAGTGTACGTATGTCAGAAAGACTGGGACAGTATGGTTTTCTGGCTCAGCAGTTTGGATGACGATTTTAATGAGGTCATACTCTAAAATGCGCCATGATGTCATCATTCTTTTCTGCATGTTTATAGGGCTTGAGCCAGATTTTCTTTTGGTATAAAATTATTTTCTGTGCGATGTTTACTTATAAAATGGCAGGCCCATTCCCATTAATATTTGAACAGTCGTAAAAGAAAATGTAGCTCGTCCTCAATACCAATCTGACACAGTGGACATAATCTACTCAGGGGTTCAGCATCAGCATAACGCAGATTATGAGCTTTTAACGGTGAAACGCCAAACCTGAACTTTATCTGAGTCATTTAATACTCTTCAGGCATTAGCCCATAAAGCAGTGGTTACAATGGTTTATGTCACATACTTATTAGACAAATTGAGTGTGGGGTCAAGTGCAGTGTTTGTTTGAAGGGCCCTGTTTTTGCGAGTGTGCTAGTTTGTTGTGATTTTTGGTTGTGATTTTCGTGAGTTTTGTATTTGGTAGGGCAAGGTGCATGCCAGGGGGTTTAGCAAAAGGAGGCAAGCTGCCAGTGAAGCTGGGACTTTCTGCACACAAGAGAAGCAGAGGTGTTGTTGGTGGGTTTCGGTTACGTGGCTTTCTGGCCTAAACAGACAATAGACTAGCATTACTCCAGTGAGCCTAAGCGGAAAGGAGACATTTAATTTTTTTTCAGCTCCTGTCAGGTACGTGCCCTTGAATGGTCTGTGCATGGTAATTTTTGCTTCTAAACTGAAGCATTTTTACGGGTGACTATGATGCCTGAAGCTAATAAGGAATATACTGACACTTCGTGCATTTGTCTTCTTTGACCACCAAAGCGTGCATATACAAGGGTATGCAATATCAAAGGAAAGGGCCACGCGTTGTTTTCATAGGGGCACGTGTACATATTCAATACTCATTATTATTTTTATTATTTCATCTGATTTCGCCCGGTCCGGTGCGTCCTTATGGCATTCCCTCCCATCCCCTGTTCCCCAACCCTTTTCCTCGTAGTAGTAATTGACACGTGCAGCCATGCCATTAATACAAGCTGTTTGGCCTACAGCATATTAGTAAACTTATCGATCGGCGTGTCGTGATGTAATGTGTGATTAGAACCAGTGCAGCAACAAAGCTCTGTTATGCTGAATCGCTGTTCCATCGCAACGTCACGTACACAGGAAACTGGTAGACAGTCGCCGGCCTGTCGCATCGTTTCTTTTTACGCCCGATAGCTGCGCAAAGCTCAAGCCGGAGCTGGTGCGATTATGAAGGATCGTGCAAAGGATTGTTTAGTATTATTCTTTAAAAAAATAAAATATACGGCGCAAAACACTTCTCACAGCACACAGTGGTTACGTCGTACACTGGAAAGGTGGAGGGATATGCGCTGTTAAACTGTCTCTGTTGTGGAAACAAAAAGAAGGGTTCTTTTCTACCATGTATGAGAGAGAGAGAGAGAGAGAGAGAGAGAGAGAGAGAGAGAGAGAGAGAGTCGGGTGGGTGTTTGGGAGTTTAATGTCCTTTTCTACCACGTGTGTGTGTGTGTGTGTGTGTGTGTGTGTGTGTGTGTGTGTGTGTGTGTGTGTGAGAGAGAGAGAGAGAGAGAGAGAGAGAGTGGGTAGAGTGGGTGTTGGGGAGTTTAATGTCCTTGTCCTTTTCCGCCATGTATGAGAGAGAGAGAGAGAGGGTAGAGTGGGTGTTGGGGAGTTTAATGTCCTTGTCCTTTTCCGCCCTGTATGAGAGAGAGAGAGAGAGAGAGAGAGAGAGAGAGAGAGAGAGAGAGAGAGAGAGAGAGAGAGTCAGTCATGTCACAAAAATTCAAGCAAAGCAAAATTATTTTAAGCGGTTCCTGAGTGATGTTATATTGTCTCTGTCTCCCAACCAACAAACGCGCTGAAACTAGTGAAAGCGCGATTTTCTGCCCGCAGCATTGACTGCGTCACTGCGTATCTCCGCTACCGCGGGCCCTGGGCACAGGTCACACGAGAAAAGAAATCACGCCGCCCGGTTACAACATTCGCATAACTTCCGTGCGGCGTGCGCTAGACATACATAGCTAATGGACGGACAACTGGACAAATCAGGGCAGCATTTCTCCTCCTGACTGCACGCCTAATTTGATTTGACAAGTCCCGCATGGTTGACGTGCTCGAGTGGTCAGCGCACTTTTAAACTACCAAGGTGGCAATGCCAGGAACGTGTCGCCTATCGTTTACTCCACAGATTTTGCGGTTCCGCAAACAAACAGCATAGAAATGACACTACCAACACTGCAACAATAGCCTCCCATCTTGACAGACAGATAATCAGACAGACAATCAGACAGACAGACAGTACCCAAAAAAAGACATACTGAAGGCAAGCGTCACTTTTTTCGTAGGTCGACTCCCAACAAGAGCAGGTGTGATAAAGGCCAAATAGGAAAGTTGCTGCCACACCGCCAAAACAAAACAAAACAAAACAAAAGACCCAAACTTTCACAGGCTTCTCAAGCGAATGTGTATTATTCAACCCCACCAAGCTATTAAAACCTGTTATCTCATGGCTTTCACACACACAAAGAAGCAAAGCATATTGATGGCCACCACAGAATAAAAGCCTTTAGAAATAAAAAGTGCAGTCACGGTTGTTCATAGTCAGGAAAAAAAATTAAAAAACTTGAATAAAAATGCCGGCTCGAACCACTGAAAACGTCTCTGCATAAAGGTAACATGATATGAACATTAAAATGTTCTCGATCGTAAACAGCTTTTCCGAAACGAAAGCGAAACCTGCAGACTCAAACAAAAGGGTGTATTGTACAAAGACGATCTACTATTACTGCATTTCTCTCTGGCCGGCGGAGTTAACAGCAAATCCGTGCGATAAAAACCGATATCGCCCTTCATGAACTATACTTGAACTCAGGCTTGGGCAAGCACTCAACACTTAGACTTCAAAATGCGAATCAAAGACGAACGCATTGAGTCCAGGCCGAGTATTAGGGTAGTGTATAATCCCGACTAATCTTTTTTATTATTATCTTTTTGGGTTGTTCATGACACAGGAACAAGAACGCAGTGACTGTACAAAGACACAGTGACATGGTAGACTGGTAGTAAAGAGACATCAACACAAGTAGTCTGACAAAATAAAGTGACATACTGGCATGGAAGACTGATACATAACAATAATAACAATAGTAACAGTACTTATATAGCGTTATAACCTATCAGTTAATAACAGTTTTAAGCGCTTAAAAAGAGTAAATAGGAAGATATATATATAGTGCTTTTAGTGCTGGTTGGACGCTGCAGCCCTCGTGGGTATCGCCGCATGCTCACCTGATGAGGGTCCCATTGACCCGAAACCATGGTCGTGAGCGGCTAAAATCACCAATTCATATGGCCTTGGTTGTACCGACCATTTTCCTCCCGGTGGGAGGGGAATGGGGGCCCTATGAATGGTGAGATACCCTTAGATCTGTTAGACGTTTCAGCGGTAGGATGGTAGATTCTCCCCCCCCCCCCCACTGTAGCTTGTAGCCAATATAGGGCAAGGCGGACTTGTCCACTGGCATACAAAGCACACATCTCCTAGATCTAGGGAGCGCTCTCAGCTTTACTTACTTCCCCTATATATATATATATATATATATATATATATATATATATATATATATATATATATATACAAACATTTACAAAACCATAAGGTCAGGGCGCAACGACACACACACACACACACACACACACACACACACACACACACACACACACACACACACACACACACACACGATGCAAACCAGAAACAGTCAAACGTTGTTATGGGCAGAAAACAGGTGGGTTTTGAGGTGGGTTTTTTTTTAAGTTTCAAGGGAGTTACATGAACATGACATAACAGGCTAGCAAGACAGGTACAGGGTACAACAGCAACAACAACAACAAAAAGAAAAGTAAAAATAGAAGAATGAAGTAGAAAAAATGAACTAAAATCATAAAGATTTACCGGGAAGGAGAGGGATGGGGCAGAAGAAGAAGTAAAAGGACCCCGACTAGTCTTTGGATCAGTGCAAAACAAGTCCGGTGTTCCGCCATCTTGTTTTTTTCCCGCCCAAATCTAGAACGCAATTACGAACTGAGAATCTATTTGCAGTCCCTGCCACATAAATAAAAGAAAATCAAAGAACACCTTGGATTAGCTGCGGTAGAGAGGAAATTGGCTTCCGCCCATAGTACAAACTTCGTTCGTTCCCATAGAAAAAGAGCGAAGTTCATTTTAGCGATGGCAGCTCATGTTTCAGCCCGAACAATCTTCTCAAACATGAGGAGAATGTGTGCTGTCCCAAACTGACCCGCGCTGTGCACTAGATAACACGTGATTCTTCGGGCTAAGCTCTAAACTGAGTGGAAGCTTTCCCTGCTGCAAGAATGCCAGAAGGATTGGTCGACATACAATATTTGCTTCACGAGGGAGTTTTGAAAACTATCTTTTGAAAGACAGCATGCCGCGTGATATTTCTCTGAGTACGTTTAATTTACTTTGTGCAGGTTCTTTCATAACCTCTCCATGAGCAGTTCATAATAAAATCACGTTGACTCAGTGAAGGTGTGACGTACGTATTCAGACCTAATCAATGTGAATAGAATTAATCCACTAGATTAAACTCAGTGAGGTGAAACGAACTGTTAAAAGGTGAAAAAGTCACTCCCTCTCCCACCCACCCGGCTACTAACCCACACCCGCCCACCCACTTACCCACCCATCTGTTCACCCTATATCAACAGAATTAATACAGTACATTAAACTCAGTTTGGTGAAATGTGCTGTTGAGAGTCAGTCAGTGAAAACGTCTCCCCCCCTCTCTCCAACCCACTCATCACCCCCCCCCCCCCCACACACACACACTCTCTCTCTCTCTCTCTCTCTCTCTCTCTCACACACACACACACACACACACACACACACACACACACACACACACACACACACACACACACACACACACACACACACACACAAAGCCACCCACCTTCCCCATGGCAACACACACAAAATACACGCATACACCCCCCAACAGCTGCAAACAAGACTCTTTTGCCGCCCTATTAAAGCGCGATTACGACAGCACGTCAGGGAGATAAACCAACACGAAACCGCATTCAATAACATTTTTGACAAGTGCTGGGCAGTAATATATGTCCCGGCACGCTCTTGGCGATTCATAAAGAGGCACTCACAGCTGAGACAGCGGGGAACTACCGTCGTTTACAAGAGCTGAGTCGTAAAATGTGAAGTGTATGAAAGCAACCCTGAAAGGACTATCTGTCGGAGGGTAATAAATAAAATACATGTAACGAAGTAATTCGGACTCATCTTGGAGCGGACTGGGGATCCGATCAAACAGACTGACAGACAGACAGACTTAAGAGACAGGAAGGCAGGCAGACCGACAGGCAGAAGCCAAAAAACGCGGGGGGAGGGGGGGATTAACTACAGGAGAGAGAGAGAGAGAGAGAGAGAGAGAGAGAGAGAGAGAGAGAGAGAGAGAGAGACGCCCATACAGGAGTGGGTGGGTGCGTGGGGGGGGGGGGGGGGGTTAACGTCCTTTTCCACCACATACGGGTGATATCAAAGACGGGGGCAACGATGAAAAGGTCAGCACAAGTATTTGGCCTGCTCGTATTTTTCGTGGCAGAGCACAAAGCTGCCACGAAAATTGCTTGCTTGCTGCGGGTCTTTGTATGCACGGGGGACAACTCATGCAGGCAATAATCTCGAAACTGGCTGAAAATGTACTGTGCTGGTGAATGCGACAGTTTTCACCGCTTCTGCGCACACTGTGAAAGAACACTGGGACCTCAAAGTTGTTCGCAACTGTCCACTTTCCTTGTCCCCGAGTATTTTTGTTTTTTCCTTCTTAGGTATCACTTAGCTCGGCACGGTCTCGGTTATCCCGATTTGGACGTCGTCGCAGGGGCCTAGATACGCGACGGTCCCGGAACAGGGTTGGTGTAATATAAGCGGGCAGGCAATGCAATTTTGACTGTCGTGGGAACTTTACTGACTCCTGACAAGAAGGACCATAAACTAGGGTTAGCTTTTAAACAGGCGATATCGCTTGACTCTTATCATTTGTGCTTCGAGGCCGAAAAAAAGAAAGAAAAAAAGAGAGAGACAAAAAAAACAACCCTATGTGGATTAAAAAGCTGTTATACAAGCCACCTGGCCTGAACATTCAGTGGAGCAGTCGTAACTGGAGATTACGGTAATTTGACAATTCCCAGTCATACAAGAGCCTGACATAAACAGGGGGGAAAAAAGAAGAAAATTCACCTTTACCGAGGAAAAAAAAATGAACCCCTACATGGGCACGCTTTGGAAACGGCCCCTTAAGGCCTCGGGACAGGGTGCTGCATTCAACAGACATGCTTTTGTGGCGCCTCACAACCGCACTATCCTTTCATTCAAAGAACGCATACGGCGAAATGTGGTAAGTCTTACTCGTAACTGCTCGCTCAATACAACCTTTATCCACACATCAGAAGCAGGCTCGATATATTCATTTTATGTCCTGACAGCCCGCACAATGGCACAGTTCCAAGACAGCAAAATGGCTTTGACAACACCTGGGAAAGGTTTTCGAAGAGGTTTTGGGGGAATTGTCTGTGAGGGGATAGGGCAGCGGTAAGCATAGAACAGGTGTGGTTTGGAAATCGCTATTACTATTATCACTCTTTGAGCACTCACCACTTCACATTTCGGAAATGGCTGTCACAGATTTCGGTACTCGCTAAATAAATGCCAGAGGTCCACAGACAGTTCTGCCGTCGTCTGACAAAGGGTCCAAGCGTCGTAGATTTCATAAGCGTTTAAGTCCTTTTTTACAGATAAGGGAAGTTTTTTTTTTTTTTCAAAGCTTGTAGGAGTGATAGAAACGGAACCATTCACTGAATTTCTCAAGTACAAACTCAGTCCACTAGGTTGTTGAAGATAAGTATTTGGTATTCATCCTACATAAAGACAGACGTCTCAACAGAAGACAAAATTAATTATTCTTTTGATATGGTCCTACATTTTGCTGTGAACAGAGAAAACCCGGAAAGTGTCAGATTTTGTTCACGCCTATACACGCGCGCGCACGTGGTGTGTGTGTGTGTGTGTGTGTGTGTGTGTGTGTGTGTGTGTGTGTGTGTGTGTGTGTGTGTGTGTGTGTGTGTGTGTGTGTGTGTATTCTTCAAAAAAGGAACAAAAGTGGGAAAAATAAAAGATAGAAAGAAAAGAAAATGGTGATCAAAACCACATAATTACAGCGATCAGATTTCTATTCACGCTTCAGCGACAACATCCCGCAGTTTTGTGGTCACGGCTCACTGGCGAGCAAGGGAAATCACTTTTCTGACGGCAGTATCGATCCAGCCCGTTTACCGCACCTCACGCAGGTTGCTCGCAACAATAACCACCGTTTGATAATGGGGCACCAGGGGACGACTATTAAATGCAGACACATCACGAAACCTAACAGTTCACAGGTACGGCTACCCAAAGTGTACGGAACGAAATGCGAGCCAGCACCGAAACGAGTTTGCGCGTTAATGTGGACTCAGTCTGGCGGCGGAAAAGTCTAAAAGTCTAAAGCTAATTCCTGCCCATCGAAGAGTGGGCTGGGTGTTTAACGTCCTTTTCCACCACGTGTGGGTGATATCAAAGACGGGACAACGACAAAAAGGCCAGCACTAATATTCGGGCCCAGCCGGGATTCGAACTCACGACCCGAGCATTCAGAGTCCAGCGCTCTACCATTCGGCTATCAAGGCTCCCCTGCCCACCGAAGGGATTTGAACCAGGCGCACCAGTGTCAGTTCTGCAACTACAACAGATAACCAATGTATATGTTTTTCCTCAACACCAGCCCCCTTACCGAATCCCCCCCCTCCCCCCCCCCCTTTTTTGAGGGGGGGGGGGGGTGTTAATTTTTTTTCTTCTGGCAACTGAAAAGAGCAACGTTAGATTTCGATGACGCCAATTACTTTACCGGCTGTGTCATGCATATAATATTGAGAGCAGGGTTGCATCTCATTGCTTGACAGCTCCGCTGTAAATTGCACTTGAGTTTTCTATAAATTTTCCCTCCTGAGCAACAAGAGATACTTCTGATCGGAGTTCTTGACAGTTACCTGCAATTTAATGGGTTTGTAAAGGCAAGGATGAGTCGCCATTTTGAACACTTTTACTGCGGGACCTGCGCTGAGCAATAAAAAAGTTGTCTGGGAAATCTGCTGAAACGAAGATCTACTGTTTCGAGTGTTTGAAGGGTGCTCTAAGAGGAGGTATGAATACTAATATGGACTCTTCAAACCAGAAGCATTTATTACCGTTTTGCGTCCCCGCGAAGTGCGTAAATCTCTCTGGTCCCCCAGCGAGAGAAATGGATAAAAAAAACCCTAAGATTTAGACTGTCGATCGCAGACAAACAAATGGTGTACGGCAATATGCGGTGAAAGTGGCCCGTGTGGAGGCTTATTGGAAGCCAGAACTGTTTGAAATTTGTTATTAGATTGTGCGGTTACAGCCACAGAACGGGGTTTGTTGAGTGTATAGGTGGATATTGAAAGTTTCTCTTCTCTTTGAAAATGTTTCACACGTGAGTTACGTGATCTCTCTCTGTCTTTGTCCCCCCCCCCCAAAAAAAAAAAAAAAAAAAAAAAAAAAAATTGCACTGGCTTTTTCATCGTTGCCTAGTCTTTGATGGTGCAAAAGGACGTTAAACCCCCCAAACACCCCCCCCCCCACCCTTGTCCCCCCCCTCTCTCTCTTTTTTGGTTTTGTTGCTCAGTGTTGTATTTGCTTTTCTTTTTTCGCCTGTAGTTCTTTTCTTTTGTAGCAACGACAGATCGAAAATTAACCCAATGTATGGCTAAATCTTTTCTGTTGTGAAATAAAGTTCGTTCGTTCTCTCTGTACCTGTGTATCAATCCATGTCTTCTGGCTTTAAACTGCATTTTTGGACTTCAATTTTCGTTGTAACGGTTGCCCGAAAACTGACATATTTGTCATGTGAAATCACCTCCTTTGTTACATAAATTTCGTTCTTTTTCGCTCATGTGTAAGGTACCCTCCCCCCCCCCCCCCCCCCCCAACGTGACAACTCCGTTAGTTATCAAGTTAACAGAAAGACAAAATTAACTATACAAAACCCCTCTCTCTCTCGTTCGTACAGTGTATGCCCCCTCCCCCTTTGAAATCCTCTTCCACCTACATCCGAAAGACAAACTAAACTCGGTTAAAAAAAATCATTGTCATTTGTCATATATCTCTCTCTGTCTCACCGTGCTCAGTGATCGCTCCTTGTCACAAGGTACACCACGTATTTCCAGGCTGGTCTGAAGTACCGGCAATGCCGCACCCTCAAAGTCTAAATGCATAGTGGACAGGATAAAATACAGCCCCGGGTCTCTGAACTTCAACGTGTCGAGTGTACCTGTCAAAGTAATCCTGTGGAGCGAGCGTGATTTACAACCTGCAATGCCCCAGTGCAAAAAAAAGGGATTTCTGTTTGTTCTTCCATCCTAAATATGCACGCGAAGGAGACAAAACTGGTGACTTGACACCGAAGGGGAAAAACATAGTGTGTGTAGAACTGTTTGACAAGTCATATTGGAGGCGTCAGACAAATGGTGCCGTGCAGTATGACGCATACATCAGAAATTCTCGGTTGCCCCCACTGTTGTGTATTTCGCTGGTTGGTTGGCTGGAGAAAGTTGAGAGGGAGAGAAACAGAGGGGGGGGGGGGGGGATTAGGAAAGAGGAGGAGGGGATGGGAGCGTGAGCCTGTTATCTTCATTTTGCACCACACAAGGATGATACCAACAACGGGACAACGAGGAGAAGGCCAGCGCAAAGTAGCCCTCACTGTTGCGGATTTGGCTGAATGGTTATCTTGTGAAAACTGGGGGAAGACGGAAAGGGGGGACACTGAGGAAGGTTGCGGGAGGTGTGTGTGTGTGTGTGTGTGTGTGTGTGTGTGTGTGTGTGTGTGTGTGTGTGTGTGTGAAAATAATGAAGAGACCTTCATACTTATAAAAGACTTTTATACTTATAAAATGACGTCCATAATTGTAAAATGAGTTCAGACCCCTTATGAAACATATGCCCCCCCTCCTTCCCCCCGCCCCCAACACACACACACACACACACACACACACACACACACACACACACACACACACACACACACACAAGTGTTTCTTCTCCGCAAACGAGACACAGACTCAAGCCTACAAAAATAAAGAAATGGGCCGATCGGCGCCGACTGCCGAGCACTATACCTATGAGGGGTCACGACATATTCTATTCCCCTACCCCCAAACAATACGGCGGCTCCCGCCAAATTGGACAGCGTGCAAACCAAAGGCGTCACAGTGGTTATGAGGCGGTGGGTATTGCAGGGTTGGGCATTGTCATGTGTCTTATTGTCAGCCGTTTCCAATACCAACCGTGGCTGATTTTGTGGCTCGGTTCAGTAGGGATTACGGATGGTGTCAGGTCTCTGTAAGTCTTCTTGTACTGAACATTTTGGCTCAGTCTGATTCCGCCCCTTCTCTCTCTCTCTCTCTTACACACACACACACACACACACACACACACACACACACACACACACACACACACACACACACACACACACACGCGCGCGCGCGCACGCACGCACGGCACGCACCCACGCACGCGCGCGCACACACACACACACACACACACACTGACACCACACACGGGGATAGGGACTTATGACGATATCGCTCAAAATCAGTTTTCGAGAATATTGACAATACTAAGATAATTTCTGAAAGATTTGAGACATCGATATTAAACGAGACATCAAAAAAAAAAAAAAAGGGAAGGGGGAGCGATGACACGCCGTGTGTGTGTGTGTGTGTGTGTGTGTGTGTGTGTGTGTGTGTGTGTGTGTGTGTGTGTGTGTGTGTGTGTGTGTGTGTGTGTGTGTGTGAGAGAGAGAGAGAGAGCCGAACTGTTTCCAGAAGTAAAGATGTTTTTAAAAATACTTTTACCACAAAATAAGCAAACAGAGTTGAGTGAAAAAAAAATCGTTGTCGAACATACACTGGGCCCCGATCAATGAGAAAGTGTTCTAAAGGGTCGAACGTCTTTTTAATCCGGGCACTTCAGAAGAGTATGAGCATACTCTGATAAGTGAGATTAGGAGGTGTTTTGCACTAAGTGGTGCTAAAAGAACATAGGGGCATGCAGTTCGTGCCAATGCGAGCGTCTCTAATTGTGTTTGGGCAAGACCTGTGTACACACGTCCGGTTACAAAGTTAGGCAGTGTATGTCAACACACGAAACGCAGTCATTTGATGCACTTGTGAAAGTTCACAGACAGAGATGTGAAGTGAGTCAGAGTTGTTTTTGATCTTGTTAAGTTACGTTGTTTGTGTAACCGAATTTCCGTAGAAAACTCTCTCTCTCTCTCTTGCTAAATTGCATTTATTCGTTCGTTCGTTCTCTCTGTCTCTCTCTTTCGGTCGGTCTGTCGGCCTGTCTGTCTCCCTCTCATGCTAAATAACACACACACACACACACACACACACACACACACACACACACACACACACACACACACAGACACACACACACTCTCTCTCGGTCTGTCTGTCACTCCGAGTTCTGTCTGTCTGTCTGTCTGTCACACACACACACACACACACACACACACACACACACACACACACACACACACACACACACACACACACACACACACCGTGCACACACACACACACACACACACACACACACACACACACACACATACACACACACACACCGTGCACACACACATACATGACATAATCATTGATTGAAATCAATAACGTGCACTTGTGCAGTTTCAACTGGATGACACACACACACACACACACACACACACACACACACACACACACACACACACACACACACACACACACACACACCGTGTTTTTCACGTGGCATTCGCACACACTTCCCGGTACACTGAAAGGTGCAGAGTGACTGTAAGTCTGTCAAACAGGTTATCAGCTGCAGTGTAAGCACTCCAGTACCATGCCACGAAAAGTGAGTGCCGCTTCACGCATTTTTACTCACCATCGCCAACAGTGTCCGATGGAGGCACTATATCTGATAGAAAACGAGGCAGTCTCTTGTGAATACATGATAATACGAAATAATTATGTTACACAGAAAAGTTTCAGGTGTTTGATATACATAACAGGGGCGCCGGAAGATGTTGGGGGGAGGGGGGGGCAGAATCTCGGAGGGGGGAACGTTGCCCGAAGAAAGTGAAAAGGGCGGGGGGGGGGGGGATCAAATGCTGCGTAGACAAAAAACCTTTACGAACCAGGACGTTGCCCGAAAAAAGTGAAAAGCGGGGGGGGGGGGGGGGGGGGGCAATCACAGGAGCGGACAGCCTTCGGTCCGCAAAAAGAGAAGTTCTCTGTTGGGTGGGATAAGGGAGAGAGCACTAAGAGGGGTAGGGGGAGAGGTGGGGGGGCATGACCATGGCTTTGCCCCCCCTCTTGCCATAGTCACCTGATTTTCCAGGGGGGGCAAAAAGACACTCTTGCCCCCCCGGTTCCGGCGCCCCTGCATAATGTCGCTTGCATTCGTCATATAAAGCAAGCGGAGTGAGCGGTGGTCTAATAGATAGTTGTCTCCCGTGCATATACAGACCCGCAGCATGCATGAATTTTCGTGGCAGCTTTGTGCTCTGCCACGAAAAATGCGTGCTTGTTGCGGCAAAGGCGACAGCTCATACCACTGATGCAGGCAGTAATCTCGAAACAGGCTGAGAACGTACTGTGTTGGTGAATGCGACAGTTTTCACCGTTTCTGTGCACACTGTGAAATAACACGGGGACCTCAAAGTTGTTCGCAACTGTCCACTTTCCTTGTCACCGAGTTTTTTTTTTTTTTTTTTCTTAGGTATCACTTTGCTCGGCTCGGTTTGCCCGATTTGGACGTCGTCGCAGGGCCTAGAGAAGCGACGGTCTCGGAACAGGGTTGGGGTTCGAGCGTCCCAAGCAAAATTGAAATATAGAGAGGTATTGGGTGGCGCTGCACCACGGCGATGCGCTTCCCCAGGGGGAAACAGCCCGATTTTCCCGAAAGGAACAATGAGGTAACTAAAGAAAAAAAGAGAGAGAGAGAGAGAGAGAGAGAGAGAGAGAGAGAGAGAGAGAGACTTACCGCGTCAGTGTATTTTTTGTCAGGGCAAAACATCAAGCAAACCAATAACAGGCGAGCTTTATTTCTATTTGAACTTTTTTTTTTACGGCGGTATGCAAGCTGTTGCTACTGCTCTCGCTCTCACCCTCTCTCTGTATGTGTGTGTTTGTCATAATGACTATGAGTGCGTTATCATTATGCTGAAACTACCAATTGAAGTCATATTTTCCATGTACCCTGGGATAAAACTTGAACTTGTAGTCATGCCTAGTCAAGCTAAACTTCTGCCATCTGGTAGAAGAGCATTAAAACCATGCATTGCATAAACACCTAAACCCTTTCTCCATGTAACGTATCATCTTAGAGCGGTCTAGACAACGGTAGTCTAGTCTAATCTAACTACAACCGAAAAGTCATTCGCAAAATGCGCCTGCTAACGTTTGAAAGGTAGGTGTCATTAACTGCTTTTTTGTGTACACTGAGGTGACGCAATTTCTCCCTCGGTAATTAGGGTCTGGAGAGAATTACCACACACACACACACACACACACACACACACACACACACACACACACACACACACACACGCACGCACACCGAAAAATAAAACTCAACAGAAACGAAATAAAAATATCCCTTCCCCGATTTGAAAACGGATGCGTTGCGGTCTTCGTCTACTCCTACGGGGCGCAACTGTGGGTGACATTGTGTTGCGCCCCTTTCCTGTCTCGAGGGTTTTCCAGCCAACTCACACGTTCCTCATATCACCAATACGACTCTGCTCTCTAGTCTTCCGTAAGGAACAAGATAATCTGTACTTTCGGCTACAAAAGCAGATGTGTGTGCGTAATACTTTGTTTGTGCACGGTACTTATCCCCGGATTACAATTACACCGTCATAGGCACGGCGCTGAAAAAAAAGTGCTCGGCCAAATCCCCACCCGTAACACGGGTGCTAAACAAAATGGCCTGGACGTTCTTCAGGTGCTGCTCCCATTGAAAGGCTATCAGCTATGGTTAGTTTGGAAGCTGAACTGAAGTTACTTGGAAAACAGAAAGAAAAAAAAAATGGCGACGGGTGCTTTTCTCCGGGTTATCCCCCCCCCCCAAGCAAAATTGAAAAATAGTATAGGTAATGGGTGTCGCTGCTCCACGGCGACCCGCTTCCCAGCAATAGGATAATAAAGATATAAAGATGTATAAAGAAGAAAGATGTATAAAGTCGTTTTCTTGCTGATAAACGGCCCTTTTCTCTCAAACTGACACACCGAAATCCAAGGGGGCTTTCCGGTGCTGATGGGAGCAGCTACCCTAACTGAACAGTCCAGCTGAATACTATTCAACCCAGTCCGGGACTGCCAGGCCGGCCACGTTTGACGTATCCTTGACTGTGATGGACAAGAAACACAAACAGATCCACTTCACACAGTCAGGGTGTTGGGTGTTTGGGAGTTTAACGTCCTTTTCCACGCTGTCAAATCCCCGCAACACACAATACGTATAATCTCTCTGTTTACGTGACCTCAGCAAGGCAGACTGAGAACTATTTATTCGGCCTTACACGCGGGGGCTGAAACAAAATGGAGGGGCGTTTTTCTGGTGATACTCTTAGTCCAAAACGTCGCGCATTTTCCTCTGACTGGGTGGGTGGGTGTTTTGGGAGTTTAACGTCCTTTTCCACCACGTAAGGGTGATATCAAAGACGAAATCAAACAACGAGAAAACGGCCAGCACAAATCTTTGGCCCCAGCCGCGATTCGAACTCACGACCCAGACGTTGAGAGTCCAGCGCTCTACCATTCGGCTATCCCGGCTCCCCTCACACAGTCAGAGGAAGGGGAGCGGGGGTGGTCGAATGGTAGAGCGTTGGACTTCTAATGCTCGGGTCGTGAGTTCGATCCCGGCTGAGGCCAAATATTTGTGCTGGCTTTTTCATCGTTGTCCCGTCTTTGATATCACCCTATGTGGTGGAAAAGGACGTTAAACCCCCAAAACACCCACCCACCCAGTCAGAGGAAAATGCGCGACGTTTTGGACTAAGAGTATCACCAGAAAAACGCCCCTCCATTTTGTTTCAGCCCCCGCGTGTAAGGCCGAATAAATAGTTCTCAGTCTGCCTTGCTGAGGTCACGTAAACAGAGAGATTATACGTATTGTGTGTTGCGGGGATTTGACAGCGTGCATTCAGGCTTCACGCCCATTCACAGCAAACAATCGGTTAGGTATGGGCTTAGTCGTTATTCTTTTAACTGCTCGCCTTTAGGCACCGCTCGTCCATGCTTGAGTGGGCTCCCTGCATGTTTCCTTTGTGGTCTCGTTCGAAGCGAAGGAAATTGGCTGAGTTATGCGTCTGAATAACGAGAACAGCCCCCTATCAGTGATTAGAAGTCAATGAACTGTCAGCCTTTGCTGCTTCAGTTCTGGGGAATTGCGTAAACTGTTCAAACAGAGAGAGAGAGAGAGAGAGAGAAAAGTCGATATGGGACCATGAGGGCAGCTATCGGAATCAAATTCAACATGCATGAAGATGCAATAGTGTATTTTCTCACTTCTATTCCCCAAATGTATCCTACAACTACAACAACTACTACTACTACTAAAAAATCATGATCTCATAATTGCCTGAAACAGCTATACGCAGTACTAGGAACTTGACAAACATCGTAAGACACGAGTTCGAAAATACAAAAAGACAACCTCATTTAGGTATTTCACATTTACACACACACACACACACACACACACACACACACACACACACACACACACACACACACACACACACACCCCTGACTCACACACACATACACACACACACACACACTCTCTGTCTTACACCGGCACACACGCACGTGCGCGTGCACGCTCTCGCGTACCCTATACCACAACTGCTTCTACGAATAACTACTGCGGTGACTACTACTACTACTACTACTACTACTGCTTCTACTTGACTAAAAGAGCCGGGAAAATCGTCTCTTACCGTACTTGACGTTGGCAAGGATTTTGCTTTTTGCCCTGAGCCAGTCCACAAGCTCCTGGCACTCCCGGGTGGATCTCTGCTCCGGTGGCAACTTGATGAGTGCCAGTACTTTGTGATACATCGACGTCATGGTGACGGTGTCCACAACAGAACTCTTTGCTAAGTCCTTCAAAATAATTCCTACTTCCACTAAGTCACCGGTTGTCTGTGGAATAGACACAGAACTATTCCGAGTTCCTTTATCCAAGAACCCACGTACGAATCACGGGAAAATCTGAATAAAGGAGAACGCGTATCTCGGGAAATATCCTCGTGACTGCTTCAGTTACGTCACTGGCTGTCTTTGGAATAGGCACGGAACTATTCCTCAGTCATTTATCCAGAGAGAGACGGTGTATCTCGGGAAAATCTTAGGAGACAGTAACCACAAAGTCACTGTAGTCTTTCAAATACGCAGTGATTCCAAACGCGGCGCCTCGGTCGTATTCCTCTGATGGAGATGGTATCGTGGAAGGATAACCAACCACTCCTGAAGTTGTCCGGCTGACCTGTAAAATTGATGTGCCGACTTTACTTAGTCCAACTGCAGTCTTGAGAAATTGCCGACGCCTGTATTGGTGCTGTTAAGAACACAACTGAAGGCCTAGGTGTTTCCGCCTCATTTTTGCAATAGGAAATGACGACAACGAAAGATAATGTTGATAAATCAATCGTCTTATCAAATTCCTCTCAAGCGACCTCCTCTCAAATAAACATCACATTCTTCAAATGAACGAAACAAGTATTTTTTTTTTTGGAAAAGTAAAACCACTGCTAAGTCGTGGTGGTATTGTTCTTCCACTATTCCGGCAGATTTCTTAGAGAATGTAATCGTTTCCTCAGTTGTGTCTTCCTTCGTGAACTGTCAAAATACCAGCACGTCTTTCCTCTCGAAGTTTATCCAGACGAACTGCCAGACACGCGAAGAACGCTCCCAGCAGACGACACTTCAGTGCGCAGACGACACAACGATTCCGTGGCACGGGGCTGCGCGCGCGCGGCGAGCTAGCTGTCAGTGTATGGTTTGATTTTGACCAACTGCCAGCAGAAGCTACACACGCACTGCCTCTAGCCACATATCCACGCACAGCGGTTCGACCTCTGTATGAGTTAACCGTGGTGTCAATTTCCGATCGTCTGCTGAGCAGCTTTGTCGTCTGCGTGCCAAATGTTACGTCGAAGTTGGTGACCGACCCGGAGGCTTCTCGCGGTTATTAGGATAGCATAAATCATTCTCCTTTGTGGATGATGTCACTGCCTCCGAAACCCGCTAGCACTCATCTACGCGGTCCTTTGAAGGAAACATACACCGTTGTTTGAAGAATGGCGTGAACCGCCGCCCCTTTCAGGATGCAGTGGGATGTTTTACGTACACACTTGATATTTATTCGCAAATAACAAAGGAAGCGTATTTGATGACTGAAAATCCTGTGATAGGTCACGTTTTACGAGACCTAGGCCGGGCAGACTGACGAATTGAATCAGTATGAACCTGCAAGGTACATCATTTAGTCATATCATAAGCCGGGTTGTTGCCCTTTTCTACAATGTGGAAGTAGCAGGAAACCAGGACTGACCCACCCTTTGGAACACTCTTCCAAAAAGCATAAGGCATATGGAGTCGGTCCCCATTTTTAAAACTGCAGTCAAAAACACTACTTGTTCTCAGTAATGAGGGAATTAACAGAACTCTCTCTCTCTCTCTCTCTCTCTCTCTCTCTCCCTGTGTGTGTGTGTGTGTGTGTGTGTGTGTGTGTGTGTGTGTGCCGCAATTGCTGTCTTTTATTCTTCTTCAAGTACTGGCATTAGTTTCATGCCATTTTTTCTTGACTTTGTAAGCGCTTAGAGCTCGTTGAGGATAAGCGCTATAAAAATATCCATCATCGTTATTATCATTTTTAAAAAAGCTAGTAGAAATTGTTTATCGATAAGCTAGAATCGAACCCGCGACGCGAGTATTAACAGTCCAACACAACACAACCTCAGCTAACCCCGGCTGTCCCAGTAATACGAACCATAAAAAAAATATAGTCGATAATTCTGGTTAGCGATTTTCATGCTTCCTGACCTGGCAAGGTATTCAGCTTTTGAGGGTCTGATCGGCCATCGACCAAAACTGGGATGGGCAAACGTGCAAAGCCAGTGATGCGTGAAATCCACCGTGGTTCCGGTCTACTGGCACACGCCTGAAGGTGATCTATGTCAAGACACGTGAAAAGTTAACAGACATAGCTTTATGCACTTTAAAAATACACGTGTTGTCTTTGCCTGCAAGAGGTTGATCAGTGCACGCTCCAAGGTCAGTACAATATGCACGTGTAGGAAAAGAAGGGGGGCTTCAGACATGTCTAAAGCTACGTGAATGTGAGTTGGATTGCCACCTCCCTCCATTTTCCTCTGTCTGGCCTGTCAGTGTAGTGTCAGTGGTGTCCATCATCATCATCATCATCATCATCATTCCGGCACTTTTCAGCGCTCAGGGCTGCTGCTGGTCCTGTTTCTAATTACAACTTTAAACACACACACACACACACACACACACACACACACACACACACACACACACACACACACACACACACACACACACACACAAACAAACAAACAATCAAAAAACAATAACACGAGCAATCAAAAAACAAACAAACAAACAAACAAACAAACAAACATACAAACAAACAACGAAAAAGTTGAAACGAAATGACCAAGCACATTCTAGACACGGCTGCCATCCCAGAATAATAACAGCTGCCCGCCCCTAATGGTTTAGTCTTAGTACAGTGTACAATGACCCCTTCTCCCAAAGCGGATTGTCGAATTAGTATAGAACTCCTGCCCGCTTTGTGGATAACAGAAAATAAGTTCAGACGCAAAATACTCTACACTTGCTTCGCTCTGCCGTTACTTCATCATATGTAGCACCGCTCATTATTCCTATACGGGCACAACCATTGCCTATTCTGTTTACTCTGGTTACCCGTGAGCAACAACGTACAAGTTAACGTACATATTTTTAACACAGTTCTTAAATTCATCACACTTTCGGCACGTTTTTCTTAGCCACATAAATAAAATACATACTAAGATCGACTGTAGCCGGCCAGCTGACCGCCGTTGATAAGAAAATGCTCAATGACCAACTGAGGCCTATCCCCCCCCCCTCCACCTCTCTCAGTCTCTCTCCCCCTCTCTCTCATAATTCGTGAACCGCCGTTGAAAAGGTTGCTTTAATTGAATTTTTTTGGAGCATGTCTTGTTTCTGCTCAAACTGTTTTTTTGAAATAAACCAACAACGTCGACCTTCGATTTTCTCCCGAGTGTGCATATTTGGACTTGTGCACTTACTAGTGCATGCAGAATTATGGCAAACGCTTTTGTTTCAGTGGATGTATTTTCGTCTCAAGTTCCAGTCATGCATAAAATTGTGTTGCGCACGATTGCACAAGCTCCAAACTTCTTCTGCTGGCGTTACACGGACATGTGCTGCGAAATTCACGTGACTCAATTAGCCGTAAAAAAAAAAAAAAATCAGGTGTAAACTGATCTTAGAGAAAGTGACGGGACAACGTACTGGTGTAATATTACAATAATAATATAAGCGTGTTTATAATTACATGGGTGAAACTTTCCATTTACAACAAACTGAAAACCTGGCCGGGGTCCAGGGGCCGCCAAGGCCCCGGTTGGGGTGAAGGAGCAACGCCCCTCTGGGCGAAAATGACAATGACGTTTGTTAATGTAATTTAAGGGCCTCTCCTTCCGCCTTGACAAAAAAACCAAACAAAAAACCCCAAGAACAACAACAACAACAAAAAAAAAACCAAGAACAACAACAACAAAAAAAAACCAAGAGAGAGAGAGAGAGAGAGAGAGAGAGAGAGAGAGAGAGAAGGGTGCATTCTCTCACCAAAGAAACAGCATGCTTTAATCCCGATGTGGTATGTTTTGCTGACATGTATTGCATCAAGTTTGTTCTCCCTTTGACAGGGATCATGCTTTCATCTTGCAACTAACAAGTCTTTAGCTGGTATGAGGGTGGGGTGGGTGTTTGGGGGTTTAACGTCCTTTTCCACCACATAGGGCGATATCAAAGACGGGGCAACGATGAAAAAGCCAGCACAAATGTTTGGCTCCAGCCGGGATCGAACTCACGACCCGAGCATTAGAAGTCCAACGCTCTACCATTCGACCACCCCGGCTCTCCTTAGCTGGTATGAAATCCCTTTCAGTGCGGATAGATTAATTAAATTAAAAACCAGCGAACATGAAAGGAACCATTTCTAAGAATTTTAAGATTTTCTTCACAGAAGACACAAAAGATCTTGAACAGTTCCGACCGCGAGTGCGCCTGTACCTGTACTCGAAATACTCTTTGTCATGACAAGTAAAGCTCTGGATGCAATACCCTTACCTCTGCTGGCCGTGCGAACGAGAACTGCAACGGCCAAACTTGTCCTAGTCAGCCGTATCGGCTATGTAAGTGTTTGTGTTTCAATACGGTGAGTGTCGTAACATAAGCTAAGAAAGTGGACATTGTAATTGACTCAGGTATCAAATACACGTACGTCCATGCACTAAGCTGTGAATCGCATGTTCCGCTTTTAACTCTGTTGTGAGTCTTGTGACTGGGTGCTGCCGCTGCACTACCACTGTGCTAGCGTGGACCTGCCGCCATGAAACTGCAGTAAACTGATTACATGGAAATAAACCTCAATAAAGACACACACACGCACGCACGCACACGCACACACACACACACACACACACACACACACACACACACACACACACACACACACACACACACACACCACTTGACATTTTGTGTATTTAATGAAAAAATAGATGGAGAATTACATTTTGATGATCAAAGGTTTATGTGGGCGATGCATGGCTGAACCTTTGATCGAAGTCTCCCCTGATGCATGGCTGAACCTTTGACCTAAGTCTCCCGTGACGGCTGAGTTAATGTGACCACGTGATTAAATTGTCAAAAAGCTGGGCAATATAATAACTTGAAGAGACAAAGAGAAACATCGTTGGCAACCACGATACAAAAGACACTTGAGACTATTTTATTGCTTTGTCTTGCTACAGCGACATTTTT
>JACVVK020000312.1:747500-832350 GCA_018292915.2 Batillaria attramentaria | reverse complement strand
GTGTACAGTTATACATACATAAACAAAACATACGAGAATACAATTACATACATGTGTACATGTATACAAACTTACATACAAATCCATAAACAAAACAATTACATGACCTGAAGTAAGCCAATGGCAACCAAAACAAAACAAAAAAACCCAACAAACTAATAAGGAAGTGCTACAGAGAAAAAACAAACAAAACACAAAAAATAAACACACGCACAGAACATAAAAAAGAAGAAAAAAAAACCCAGCTACTTTTCTACCAACAGAAGAGGAAGCAGCTTCTTCTATTTTATACTTACCCTTCAGAAGGTCTGGACACTGCGCATACTACCCTGTAGTTTGCACTTATAAAGAAAACATTTTGATGAAAGTATGATAAAGTCCAGTGGTATGTCTGTTACAATGTTCTGTGCCTCTCCAAAGAGAACCAGTTCCTTTCCAAATACAAGTCTGTCACAATGCCCACACTTACGTTTGGTGGCCGCGCAGACGAGGAAAACTCAGTTTGTCTGTAAATGGCTGCCACCAAGTTTCCCTTGTTCTCAAACAATACAAATGCACTAAGTCTGGAAATGCCTAGAATTATATTCTCTATTAGCCTCAGGCATCATAGTCACCCCTAAAAATGCTTCAATCTAAAAAAAACTACCATGCACAGACCATTCAACTGCACATACCTGAAAGGAGTTTTCAGAAAAAAATGAGTGTCTCCTTTCCGCTCAGGCCTCTCTCGAGTAATGCTAGTCTACTTTCTGTTTAGGCCAGAAAGCCACTTCACCCAATTCCACTCACGTCACCTTTGCCTCTCTTCTGCCTCTTCTTGCTACCGCCTGGTATGCACCTTGCCCTACGAAAAGCTGGCAAAGAGTTGGGACAGCAAAAAACAAAACAAAACAAAAAACAACAACAACAAAAAAACCGCTCTTATCATAGAGCAGAATAATACATCTATCATGCTGTGTACCCTTGTTCTAACAAAAGAATCGCTTTACCGTCACTTCACATCTTTTCAAGTCAAGCATTACAGACGTCATTTGTGTATGCCGGTTTCTTGTGTCAATGAGTCTCCACTTACTCACACTACGGTAAATACATAAATGGCGTAAATACAACCAGACACAAACCGCATGTCGATGATCTCTCATTGTCTATATCATTCTACAGCAAAGGTTTGTTTTAGCGAAATTATATCAAGTTGTTGTGGCCTCGATCACCAGTCTCTATTCAGCCCCGCGTAGTTTCAGATCTAATTTCGCATTCCATCGCACACACAGAAGCACTAACCTGTCGGTGGCTGTACTGGCTCAGCCGTCTTCGTAGCTTTACCAGGGCCGTGACAGTTATCATCATAACTGCACCACTTAGCGATAGGCACCCCCTGCTGGTGGTTCGCACATATACACGTGTACATGTATATGTCTGAATGGAAGCCTCAGCCATTGTTAGCCGTCCCCTGGATTGACTTTTGCTTACCGGTAGTACATCTGCGCTACCGCGTCGGGAACCAAAGCCTCGATTTGAATTATTTTTGGATGGCCTCAGCGCGTAGATTTTGAATGCTTTTTGGACAGATGCAGACTTCTACGAATCTTATCAGGTATGAAATTGTACGGTACATGTAGCTAAACCATTCTAGATTTGCGCTGTGGCGGTCGTGTGTGGGCTGCATCGCACTGGGACTCGTTTCAAACACTTTTTGACACTTTTCTGGGCGAAATGGAGGGTGGACCCCCCCCCCCACCCCCCATTAAATGTTATAGATCTCCATAAACATGATGTCGTATCCATTCTGTATAGGTGTG
This sequence comes from Batillaria attramentaria, assembly GCA_018292915.2. Classification (NCBI taxonomy): domain Eukaryota; kingdom Metazoa; phylum Mollusca; class Gastropoda; family Batillariidae; genus Batillaria; species Batillaria attramentaria. Next base: position 830,551 of record JACVVK020000312.1, on the reverse strand, counting down.
AGCCTGCACTAATACGTCCCTTAACGTTTTTCTTTTTACCATCAATTTGATGTTATTCTGCTCTCTCTCTCTCCCCACCAGTCCTAAAACTCCAACAACATATGCTAGTTTCCCCGATTGCTTATAAGCCTTTGATCATGCTTGATCACCGTGGTTTTCTGTGACCTGTTATCTTGTGTGTGTGTGTGTGTGTGTGTGTGTGTGTGTGTGTGTGTGTGTGTGTGTGTGTGTGTCCTCCAGGATACATGGCATTACAAAAGAACGACCGTGACGACAGCAGGTGATTAAATGGAAACAACATATTGGGCTGGTGGCCATCCTTTTTTATGTTCTGTGCCTGTGTTTATTTTTTGTGTTTGTTGTTTTTGTTGTTTCTCTGTAGCACTTTCTTTTGTTAGTTTGTTGGTTTGTTAGTTTTGTTTTCTGGTTGTGGTTGCCATTTGCTTACTTAAGTTCATGTATGTGTTTTGTTTATGGATTAGTATGTAAGTTTGTATACATGTATGTAAGTGTATTCTCGTATGTTTTTGTTTATGTATGTATAACTGTCCACAAAAAAAAAAAATAATAAAAAATAACAAAATCAAACAAATAAAAAAGGGGTCGAAACTGGAATATACAACTTTACACACACACACACACACACACACACACACACACACACACACACACACACACGTGTGTCTGTGAACGCACTTGTAATAGACTTAACAAACAATCAAACAAACAACACATTTCCAGAATTATTTGTTTTTAATTAACATTGGTGTCTTGAGTTATAATCACCCTCAGGCCATGATATCTTTTTTCTTTTTTCTTGAGGGAGGGTGTGGGGGTGGGGGAGGGGGTGCGGGGCTTACTTCTGTATGCGTCGCGTTTTGAAACTGGGCAACCATTAACACCCAGTATTAACCCTTTCACTGCCAGACATGTTTTGGCCACTCACTGATAGTATCCCTTCACATGACATGCTGTACATGGGAAGCAAAATGTGCCTGTATCTAAGTTGTTTTGCTGGATTTTTCCCCAACCACTAAAACGATAACATTTTGAACTAGTTTGAAATCTGGGCTATTGGCGCGAGTCACCAAGTTCAGTCTGCCACCACGGCAGTGAATGGGTTAATATCCTTCCCCGTACACCCTGGGTCAAAAATGGCACACACCTTCCCAAAAATGTTAGTATCTTTGTTCATTTTCACACCAACTCCACCAAATTTCATTATTTCAAATAATATAATAATCAGTCTGCCACCACGGCAGTGAATGGGTTAATATAGCAGCATAAACACTTGTTGCCCAGGTAACATGGGATGGTGCGTGCACTTGTGCACTGGATTTGTTCCGAGCAGTTGGGTGTTGGGGGTGATTCCGCCCTTCTACGGCAAGACGCAGCAGGGCTGAAACATGAAAACCGCAGGCGAACGTTCTTTTAATTTTCTAGCTCCATATGTTTGGAACTCACTGCCTGTCGAAATTTGTGATCTTTCCACACTGTCCAAGTTTAAATCTAGCCCCTGATCTCTCAACATTTGACGTGAGCACTTTTACACAATGTTACACTTCAAGTCTACACAATGTTACACTTCAAGTCTACACAATGTATGCAATGAAGGCCGTCCTATGAAGTGTCGCTGGTGTGGACACACACACACACACACACACACACACACACACACGGCTGAGGCGTCCCCGTGCACCATACGTGTCTGTGTCGATGCGATGACGTATGTTTTATTATGTCATTGTCAGAGTTAAACTTGCGCCCACAGACGTATGCACACACACACACACACACACACACACACACACACACACACACACACACACACACACACAGGGTAGGGGGGTGCGGGGCTTACTTCTGTATGCGTCGCGTTTTTGAAACTGGGCAACCATGAACACCCAGTATTAACCCTTTTACTGCCAGACATGTTTTGGCCACTCACTGATAGTATCCCTTCACATGACATGCTGTACATGGGAAGCAAAATGTGCCTGTATCTAAGTTGTTTTGCTGGATTTCTCCCCAACCACTAGAACGACAACATTTTGAACTAGTTTGAAATTTGGGCTATTGGCGCGAGTCATCAAGTTCAGTCTGCCATCACGGCAGTGAATGGGTTAATATCCTTCCCCGTACCCCCTGGGTCAAAAATGGCACACACCTTCCCAAAAATGTCTTTGTTCATTTTCACACCAACTCCACCAAATTTCATGACTTTGTCAATGAATAGTTTAGCATTATGTCCTCGAAGTTTGATTTTGTTTTGTTTGTAAATAAAGAAGTTATTAAACTTTAAAGTTGTGTATACCCCTCTGCATACTTCCTGGGTCTGGGGAGACCCATGGTTTAATGTAGGAGCACCCCTTCTACGTACCTTCTGGGTCGCTAGAGACCCACGCTTTCAACGAAGCACGCTTCCTTTTTGCCAGGGGTGGGAACTTGAGATCGTGGCGAGATGTGCGCCCGATGAGGGTTGCCGATGTATCATCAGACCACCACCTTCTTGCAACAACATTGAGACTTCGGCTTAAGAGACACACCAACGCCAACAACACAAGGACCAGGTACAACGTTGGACTACTCAGGAACACAGACACACAAGCAGCATTCCGGATTAGCCTTTCCAACAGGTTCCAGCCACTGCGAGGCCTGATAGAAGACAGTAGAATGGACATCGAGACAGAAGGAACGGATCTCTGCTGTTACCATCCAGAAACTGAAAGTTAGGAAATAGAAGAAAACTGCACTGAACACGAGCCGAACAAGAAGAGATAAGGCAAAGGTACAAGAAGAATACACAGCAGCTGACAGAGAAGTGAAGAGGAGCACCAGGAAGGACCAGAGGGACTACATCGACAACCTGGCCATTCAAGCAGAGGAAGCAGCCCGAGAAGGGAATCTAAAAGACCTTTACCAGGTGACCAAGAAGCTCGCGGGCAATTTTCAGCAGACAGACAAACCAGTGAAGGACAAGAACGGGCACCCACTGACAACAACTGAGGAACAGCTGAAGCGATGGGCAGAACACTTCAGGGAGCTGTTAAATCGCCCCATCCTTGAAACACCACCAGACATCCCACCAGCAGAGACAGAACTACCCATCAACTGCGACAAGCCCTCTAAGGTTGAGATCAGGAAAGCCATCATGACACTGAGAAATGGGAAAGCTGCAGGACCGGACGAGATACCAGCAGAAGCCATCAAAGCACACACATGTCGTCAACATGCTGCACAGCCTATTCAGCAAGATCTGGGAGAAGGAAGAGGTGTCAGCCCAGCGGAAAGAAGGGATCGTCATCAAGCTGCCAAAGAAAGGGGACCTCAGGGACTGCAGCAACTACCGAGGGATCATGCTCCTGTCATTGGCAGGCAAGTTTCTCAACAGAATTTTACTGGAGAGGATGAGGGAGGCAGTTGACCCCATGCTCCGAGACCAGCAGGCGGGCTTTCGCAGGAACAGGTCCTGCGCTGACCAGATCGCCAGCCTACGCATCATTGTTGAGCAGTCACTTGAGTGGAACTCCCCCCTCTACACCAACTTCATAGACTATGGGAAGGCTTTCCTCAGTGTAGACAGAGAGTCGCTGTGGAAGCTGCTAAGGCACTACGGAGTTCCTGGGAAGATCATCTCCCTGATCCGGTGCACCTACCAAGACATGAGCTGCAGGATTGCCCATGCCGGCCAGTTGACAGAAAGCTTCAAGGTGAAGACCGGAGTCTGCCAGGGATGCCTGTTGCCCCCATTCCTCTTCCTCCTGGTCATCGACTGGATCATGAAGACCACCACAACAGGCAAGAAAACGGGATACAGTGGACACTCTGGACACAGCTGGATGACCTCGACTTTGCGGACGACCAGGCGCTCCTGTCTCACAGCCACAGCCAGATACAGGACAAGACTACTAGGAGCCACATCCGCTGGAACAGGGTTCAAGATCAACAGGAAGAAAACTGAGCTGATGAAGATCAACACCACTGCCAACACACCAGTCACAGTGGGTGGAGAGTCCATTAGGGAGGTAGAGTCTTTTGTCTACCTGGTGAGTGTGGTTGATGGACAGGGAGGCACAGACCGTGACGTCACAGCCAAGGCAAGAGCAGCAATGGTCATGCTGAAGAACGTATGGGCATCCAAAGTTGTCAGCATAAGAACCAAACTTCGCATCTTCAACTCCAACGTGAAGTCAGTTCTGCTCTGCGGATGCGAAACATGGAGGACAACGAAGACGATGCAGCAGAAGACCCAGACATTTCTCAACACCTGTCTGTGGCACATCTTCAACATCCGATGGCCAGAGAAGATCCGGAACGAAGAGCTGTGGGAGCGAGCGGGGCAGGAACCAGTGGCCAAGCAGATCCTGCGGAGGAAGTGGGGATTGGACACACCCTCAGGAAGCCAGCATCCAGTACCATACGCCAAGCCCTGACATGGAACCCGCAGGTGAAAAGGAAGAGAGGCCGGCCTCGCAACAGCTGGAGCCGGGACACTGAGGCAGAGCTATATAAGCAGGGGACCAACTGGACTGGAGTGGCAAGAACAGCCCAGAACAGAGTGCGATGGCGAAGGGTTGTCGATGGCCCATGCTCCACTTGGAGCCAAGGGCCTAAGTAATAATAATAATAATAATAATGAGTATTATATAGGCGCTTTACCCAATTTCATGAATCGGCTCAAAGCGCCGCGAACTGAACCCAACACGCACGCTCACGTGAATCACACACATTCTCTCACACACCGGACGTAAACACATTACAATCACGTGGTGCGAAGGGTCAGCTCAGCTATTTAAATTTTGGAATTTTAGAATTGCATTTTATTTTTCAAATTTGGTGGGCTGAACATTTCCAAAGCAGAGGGGGAGGAAGCCGGAGTACCCGGAGAGAACCCCCGACGATCGGCCCGAATGAACGGTGCCACATACGAGAAGGAAAATTCTTTGTCCCGAGTGGGACTCGAACCCCTGAGCTCTCGCATTGTAAGTAAGTCTGGTGACCCAGGATGTACGCAATAGGGTATTCAGCAAAAACGCTGTATAAATACCATGGGTCTGTGGAGACCCAGGAGGTACGCAATGGGATATTCAGCGAAAACACTATATATGTACCATGGGTCTCTGGAGACCCAGGAGGTACGCAATGGGATATTCAGCGAAATCACTATATATATACCATGGGTCTCTGGAGACCCAGGAGGTACGTCGTGTGAGTTTCAGATCGCGTTACGGGGAAGAGAGCAGCACACACACTCGTTGCCCTGGTAACATGGGATGGTGCTTGCACTTGTGCACTGGATTTGTCCCGAGCAGTCGGGTGTTAGGGGTGATTCCGCACTTCTACGGCAAGACGCAGCAGGGCTGAAACATGAAAACCGCAGGCGAACGATCTTTTAATTTTCTAGCTCCATGTGTTTGGAACTCACTGCCTGTCGAAATTTGTGATCTTCCCACACTCTCCAAGTTTAAATCTAGCCCCTTATCTGAACATTTGACGTGAGCACTTTTACACGATGTTACACTTCAAGTCTACACAATGTATGCAATGAAGGCCGTCCCGTGAAGTGTCGCTGGTGTGAACACACACACACACACACACACACACACACACACACACACACACGTGCGTTCCTATGTGTTCTCCAATGCGACTTCGAGAACGGCTGCAGTCAATTTTTAGTAATATTATATTTGATGTGACATCAGACACACGTTGTCTGCATAGGGTATGAGCTATTTGAGATCTAACAAGATGGCCACCAGCCCAATATGTTGTTTCCATTCAATGACCTGCTGTAGTCACAGTCGTAGTCGTTGTGTCATGTATGCAGCCCGCGTGCACACGAACGCAAGCTCTCTAACATCAAGCATGCTGACATAAAGAAAGTACTGGAAACCCTTTCCGTGCCTCTATGCACTTGCAAAACCCCAAACACATGAGGTCGTGTGAGCTCAACTAGCTGGTTGACGTCACAAACTTTTTGGCGTATGCGAGGTTCTACATGGGTGGAAGAATTCTTGTAATAAAGTTGTTCCCCTTTGACAGAGTTACTTCCCGCAGACCTGACTGACAGACGATTGCTTACTGGTATCGGAGAAGAGACCCTCTCTCTCTCTCTCGCCTTAGACGCGCGCGCGCACGCACGCACGCACGCACACACACACACATTATGCTTCTGAGTGTGAGTCAGTGGCAAAAACGAAACCCACTGAAATTCCCGCTTTCCACATGTCAAGTTGTAGAGATCGCGAAAAGATACTGCATTTCGATGCAAAATAATTTCTAGACCATCCCAGAACATGCTGGTGCAGTAACGTCAGTAGATTACGTCACCTTGGAAAGATTTCGAACCTTCCAGCAAGTTGAGGAATGTTCTAGATCTGACCTGTTCAGTACGTAAGCAGCCCTGCACAGCGTTCTGGATTCTTCTTCTTTCATGAATTTGTTCTCCGCGCATATTCTGTTCATAAAGTATTGGAGTTGTATTCTGTTGTATCCCGTATCTTCTCTGCGAGTGCACGAAGATGGCGACATAGCAGAAGTAAAATACAACACCACGTCTCCAAACAGAGGAATTCGGAAAGGAAGTGGCGAGACACCCTCAAGAAAAACCAGCATCACGTCAATCAAACATGATGCTCTTACTTTACGTCAGTGCGTGTGCGTCTCTTCTTCGATGTTTGTGAGGCGTGTGGCTTGTGGAGGAAATGTGCTTTGAGTACAACGTTTCGAGTCAACTGACGATAACGGCTGCAGGGAATTTTTCTATTTTTTTAAAATATATTTTTTATGGCACCCCAGGCTCATTATCTATGTATAGTAGGAGCGATTTTGGGATCTAAAGTGTGTTCACCAGCACTTTCATCAGGTACGGCTTACGCCAAACGTATAAAAGCGACAACCTCCAAAATTCACTCAGATGAGAGTCCGTATTCATGCTATCTATGTCCCAAAAATGGAGTGGTTTAGGTAAATATTACGCCTTTAAACGCCAGAAAGCCACTTTTTTTTCTGAAAAGGGCGATAACTCGCAAATCGTGTGTGCAATCGTACCTGGATCGAGCCTTCTAGTCAACAATCTTGATTCATTTAGAAAACCCAAATTTGAAATCGATCGGTTCAGTATTTTCTGAACAGGGTTCACATGCAATGTCAACTCAGGCTCGGTTTACATGAAAACTATAAGAGCGACCATTTTCTAGTAGTAACTCTGTTCAGAGTCCGTATTCAAGCTATCTACTGCCAAAAAATTGAGTGATTTAAATAAATATTACGCCTGTGATCAAAAGAGAACCAACTTGTCTCAAAAGGGCGATAACTCCCAAATCACTTAAGCAATCATCACACGATTGGTTGCTCTAATGTAACATTTTGATATATTTGGATACCCCAAATTTGAAGCCATTCGGTTGAGTATTTTCGAAGAAACGGGCCTGGACACAATTCACACACACACACACACACACACACACACACACACACACACACACACACACACACACACAGACGGCACTCATTGAGGAGGAGAAGTGCGTTCGGCGCACCATACACGTCAGCATCGGAGACGCACGCTTCTTACGTCATTGTCAGAGTTACACTTGCAAAATCGTCTCTGCGGGAGATCGGCAGTGACGTGCGTTTGTACCACAGATGCCTATGAACTTGGAAATTTTAGCCCGTCGTATGATGTTGTTTCCATTACTATGGAAACAACATAAAAAGGTTGCACGGCGATCATTTCCAAAACTAAAACAGTATTCATGCTATCAAAGTAATAAAAAAAAATCAAACAAACAAGGAGGAATGGTCCCATCCCATAAAGCTGTCTCTCCAAATTTCACGCTATTTTATCTGTTTTGTTGTTTGTTGTTGTTGTCAGTTATTTTTCTTTCTCTCTTCAAGTGTCTAAGACCTACCAAAGACACTAGACCCGACACGCTATAGCGGATCTAGAATCTTAGCATAGAGGGAGAGAGAGAGATGACGTCAAATCCGTGATCGAAACATTTGACGTCAGCCTCACAGACGCAGGTCTTTTGACACTGTGTAACGCTCGTCAAAGGTCAGACCGGACGGTCACGACTTTAATTAATGTGTGTGTCTCCTTTTTTCTTCTGGACATTACCGCCTAAACACCCTTTTCACTTATCTGGTATCTGTCCTTGTCGTCAGTAGGGGAGGAATGGCGAGACAACACGCCGTATGAGTACTGACTTCGCTTTACTATTACTTGCTTTTCATTTTTATAGCCTTTTGTGGTTCACAGTCCAGGGGGCACCGGCACCGGGCACCTGTAAGTAGCCCGGGCCATTATAATTCAGTCATGAACATCACAAAAGCAACAGGGAAATCACAAGTACCACCCGTCAGAGGTCCAGCGTGAGACTGACGTCAAATGTTTCGTTCACAGAATTGACGTCATCCCTCTCTCTCCTAAGATTGTAGATCCGAACCGGCCCCCGTAGTGTAGTGGTTAGCATTTCGGATCATGGACCGGGAGACCCGGGTTCGAGTCCCAGCCGAGGCAAGCGGGATTTTTCCTACCTAGGTCGGCTCCTACCCAGAGCGGGTGTGCTATGGACCCAATGGGGAGGCTGTTGCCACACAGCCGATTTTCACCCACTTCACGGGTGCGACTTTGGGGGTGCTTCCCTTGGTATGACACGTCTTATGATGTGGATGATTACACGGCCGGCACCGCAGGTGCCGTAGTTCCCGGGCCTGGTTAATGCCGGGATATTTATGACAGGAAGCGAGGAATGCGGCCCTGTCCCGCAGTCCCAAACCACACGGACCTCCATAGCATCATCATACCATCATCCTCATCTCCATCATCATGCATAATAAAAATTGTCCCAGCTTCCGAGCCCTCCGTGGATTCCACCCATGACCTGAGAGGAACACCACTGGAGCTGGCAAAGAGTTGGGGCAGCAAAAAAAAAGAAAAGATTGTAGATCCGCTATAGCGTAGCGGATCTAGTGTCTTTGATACGTCTTACAGACTTGAAGAGAGAGAGAGAGAGAGAGAGAGAGAGAGAGAGAGAGAGAGAAACACACCAAAAAACAGTCAAACAAACAAACAACAACAACAACAAAACCCCGCCAACAACAATAACAACAATACAGACAAAAATAACATGAAATTTGGAGAAACAACTTTATGGGATGGGGCCAGTCCTCCTTGTTATCACTGAAACGCGCTGCTGCGCGCAGCGAAATCTGCGCCATCCCATAAGCTATTTCTCTGTAGAGAACAAACTTAAAAATGGTGTGATAAAAAAGAAAAGAAAAAGAAAACGCATGAAACGCAAGACAACCATATTTTCTCAAAAGTTCGATGACTCAAAAATCATATATGCAACAACAGCTCGCTCAGGCGCTCTATTAAAAGATCTTGATACATTTGGAGACCCCATTCGGCTCCGTATTTTCGGAGATACAGGCCTGGAAACACACACACACACACACACACACACACACACACACACACACACACACACACACACACACACACACACACACACACACACACACACACGCGGCTGAGACCGCGTCCCCGTGCACCATACGTGTCTGTGTCGATGCGATGACGTATGTTTTATTACGTCATTGTCAGAGTTAGACTTGCGCCATTGTCTCTTCTTACAAAGGCAGTGACGTGTGTTTGCTTCACAAAAGCGTGCCTTTGAAGGTGGTAAAGTTTGCCCGTCTTATTTGGAGACGCTAACACATGCACTAACGACAGAGGAATCTCATTATTACGTACAGTTACCGGCCCGGCCCCCGTAGTGTAGTGGTTAGCATTTCGGACCATAGACCGAGAGACTTGGGTTTGAATCTCTGCCGAGGCAAGAAGGATTTGTCCAACTTAGGTCGGCTCCTACCCAGAGTGGGCGTGCTATGGGCATAATGGAGTCGCCACAAGGCCGAGACATACCCCCCCCCCCCCCCACTTAACGGGTGAGACTTTGAGGGTGCTTCCCTTGTTATGACACATTTCATGTGGATGATTACTCGACCAGAACCGCAAGTGCCCTAGTTCCCGGGCCTAGTTAACGCCAGGAAGCGCAATCTCAAACCACATGGACCTCCTCATCCACCTCCTCCTCATGCATAATGAAATATTGCCCCAGCTTCCCAGCCCTCCGTGGATTGCAGCCGTCACCTGGTTAAATACCACGGGCGCTGAAAAAAAGTTGGGGCATCAAAAAAAAAAAAAAAGTATCAGTACCGGTAGTGTCAGTGGTACTATGACCTGCACACATATATTTGTAATGATTTTGTGACGTAGCTTTTTACATAAGTAATATCTCACCGAATCAGAGCCGTGGCAACAAGCAGTATCAGGGCGATTTTGAACATCTTCTGGCTTCCGGAGTTTCTCCCTTTGCTCTGGAAAACATAGGACAGACAGGGAATCGGGCAGCTGTGGGTTCACTTCATTTGTTAACAGTTTAAGAGCCTGGTCTAGTGGGCGTGTGTGGTATAACGTCCGTTTCCACTACATACGGGGGATATCAAAGACGAGGCAACGATGAAAAACCAGCACAAATACTTATCCCCAGCCGCGATTCGAAATGTTTAAAGCCAGGGTGACACCATTTTAGATCTCAAAATCTATATATAATCATTAAAGATTTTGATATGAAAGTAATGAAAATAAAGGATTAATTAAGATGAAACAAACTTTACAAGCAATTATTATTCATACATACTATCAAAAACACTATTCCTACGGGCTAGGAATATATTTAACTGGTGGAAATACAGGTTAGTAACGGGAATAGAGGTAAGAGGCAGGAATAAATTTAAGTGAGGTAAGATTTCGTTCGTAGGAACAGAATTAAGAGGTACGAATAGTGATAAGTAACAGGAATGGAGTAAAGTGTGGTTGACATTCATCTACAAATTTAATCCAAAATATTTCATTGTCTGTTTAAGAAATAAAATCGAAAACATAAAATTGTCTTTGCCACTCACGTATATATAAAAATACAGTCATTAAAGATCTTGATATAAAAGTAATTAAAATAGAATTAATTAAGATGGAAAGAAACTTCACAAGCAAGTATTAATCATACAAATCGCCGTTTACTCACGCTGTCTCCGCCGGTCACCACAGATACGTTCACAGTGAGAGCTGTCCGAAGTCAGGTGTGCAGCGTGATTTTTACCCAACTGTCCTGCTGTTTAAATTAGAGTCAGTCACGTGATCTAGACCACTTTCAGTCAGTTGAGAACTCAGCCTCCCGGCCAGCTCTCTGCTGCGCAGTACGCAGGTCACCTCAGCTTTAGGCTGGATTATTCGGGCTGTATCCAGAACTGATTTTATGCTGTAGTCAGTCGGAAATTGAATTGAATTATTTGTGTATATATGAAACCGAAAAGCAACACTAATTTGAATTGAATTATTTGTTTATTGGTGAACAGAGAGGCAAACCTGACTTGGCACAGACAACAAAATTCTAGACCACACGCAAAACTATATTGTATCATTTACAAAAACACATTATTATCAATCGTTTTTTTAACATTATTGGTAGAAAATGGACATGAATCTCATTATTTTTTACAGATATATTTCCATGACTGAGACCACCTAAGTGGTACGGGTTAGGCTCATCGCGGTGTTCACGTGACTTTTTTGAGAATTTTAGAGGTTTCGGGCGACCGTTGACAATAATTATAACAGACCACCCAGCAACTACTTCATTTACATACAAATCAAAAGCTGCAAGCAGCTGTCTTTTCCAGTTCAGTTTCCGAACGCCACCGGAGCTGATTGCGATAAATACACTTGTAGCGACATTGGAACTTGTTTATTGAAAGATCTCCTTTCTCAATGGAAAAAAAAAAAAAAATATATGAGGTCGTCTCAAAAGGCCGTATATTCGAAATATGTTCTCCCCCCCCCCCCTTCTCTTTCTTTTTCTTTTTAAGTCGCTTTATGAGACGGGGCAGATTTTGCTACGCGCAGCAGCAATTTTCAGTGATACAAAACAAGACTGTGACGTTTCTCCACACAATACATACTTTCACGCACACGTAAGGAAATCTGCGTCATAGACACTTAACGTGCACACTATGCTGCTGCGTTGTATTTGGCGGGAGTTGTGAGACGTGTGAAACGTCGGAGGCAATGACGATACGTGCTTATTTTGTCTGTGAACTAAGCGTTTGACGTCAGCTTCACACTGGTGGTATGACAGATGATGTTTGTGCATGTCTTGTGATTTCCCTGTTGCTTCATCTTATGTGCAAATTACCCCTACCTCGGAAATATTTTTTTTTTTTTTTTTTTTTTACACAAAACCAGTCAGAGCTACAGAGCTGTAGCACGAATACAGGCAGTGTGATAAGGTGAACTTCCAAATTCTAGAAGATGAACTAATTTCAACAACTTTTTCGAAAAAATTCGTAACATGACCGATCTTTTTAAATGGGCGATAACTCTTCTGAAAATGCGACAGGATAAAAATCGTGAAAGGTAGCTATGGAGAAGGTGAATTCCCATTTTATCTCAAAGTAAAAAGGCCTCCAACGAGGTGGTTTAGGAGATAGTCATCATTAAATCCGTCCCAGCACACACACACACACACACACACACACACACACACACCACACACACACACACACACACACACACACACACACACACACACACGTCTCACAACTCCCGCCAAAAGAACGCAGCAGCATAGGGTGCACGTCAGTGTCTATGACGCAGATTTCGTTACGTCACTATGTGCGTGAAAGTATGTATTGTGTGGAGAAACGTCACAGTCTTGTTTTGTATCACTGAAACTTGCTACTGCGCGTAGCAAAATCTGCACCGTCTCATAAAGTTGTTTCTCTATAGAGAAACAACTTAAAAACTTGCCCTTAAACGTGGAAAATTTAGCCCGTCTCATTATGTGGTGTCCTGGATTCCATTACTATGGAAACAACATAAAAATACAGTCATTAAAGATTTTGATAAAAAAGTAATTAAAATAGAATTAACTTGATTAAGAGTATTAATCATACAAATCGCCGATCACTCACGCTGTCTGAGTGTTAGTTGAGAACTCAGCCTCCCGGTCAGCTCTCCGGTGCGCAGTACGCAGGTCACCTCAGCTGTAGGTTGGATTATTCGGGCTGTATCCAGAACTGATTTTATGCTGTAGTCAGTCGGAAATTGAAATGAATGATTTGTGTATCCAGTATATGAAACCGAAAGGCAACACTAATTTGAATTGGATTATTTGCTTACTGGGGAGCAGAGAGGCAAAACTGACTTGGCACAGACAACAAAATTCTAGACCACACGCAAAACTATTGCATCATTAAACGAAAACTCATTATCACAGACAACAAAATACTAGACCACACACAAAACTATTGTATCATTAAACGAAAAAACATTATCATCAATCATTTAAAAAAATTATTGGTAGAAAATGGACATGAATCTCCTTCATTTTTACAGATATATTTCCATAACTGAGACCACCTAAGTACAGTACTCCTCGCTTAAGGTGACCCCCCAGGGGACCAAAATTTTTTTTGGATCTTATCCGAGGAGCACCCTAATCAGTCCTCTGATAAGATCAACTACCAGCAAAAAACTTGATGTTATCCGAGGAGCTCAATATTTGGCGATTATGTCATTTTTTTTTCACATTTTAGACCGAAAGACTTTCCGCCAAACGGTCGCACCCCCACCCCCCTTTTTATTTTTTCTTCGAACCCTGTGGATCTCAAGCCCCCTCCAAACATCTTCCTTGCCCCTGTTACATGGTTGAGTGTATTGATGAACTTGTTCCAAACACTTTTTGCTTGATAAAGAGATTATAAATATAAGTAAGGGAGTTGACAATATATGGTAAAGACAGCTTGAAGATCTGGGGGCTGATGTCATTGGGTGGTACTGATTTTTTTTTGGTTGTTTGTTTTTCATGCTACTGATTAATTTCCCTACTTCATGAACTGCTATGGGAGGTATACTAAAGGGAGCAGAACCGGCTGTTCTTCTGTTACAGAAATCGACCAGTACGTCTGGACAGATATATTCATGTTTTTTTCCTGCGACTTTGCTAAGGATTCAACCACGGAGATAAAGTGCTTATTAAATAAATCAGAGGTAAGATAACTGGGTATTGCTGCAGAGCTATTATTAGAACTTCGCGTAAGGGAGTTAACGAGAGAGAGGGCTGGGTGGGGTGGGTGTTTGGAGGTTTAACGTCCTTTTCCACCTCGTACGGGTGATGCCAAAGACGGGGCAACGACGAAAGAGCCAGCACAAACATTTGGCCCCAGCCGTGATACGAACTTTCGACCCGTCATTTCAGGGGTCGGTACACGTCTTCGCATGCTTTGTAGTAATGATGACACTCTTCGAGAGCGTATCCAGGAGTATGCAAGATATTTTGCAATGTCTGGATGGAAATTTGACCAGGCTGTACGGGAACTGAACAAAGGTGCTCAGAAGGACAGAAAGAGAGTCCTCCAAAAACCACGAAAGAAAAAAGGGAAGAAACTGGCTTGGGTTACTAACTCTGACCCCCGAGTCCCTTCTAAGTCTTCCATTCTGAGGAGTAATTTTCCAATTCTGTATTCCAACCCAGAGAATGAGAAAATCGTTTCCCGTAAACTCATAATTTCAGCTGAAAGACGCCGCAGAAACTTGGGCGAAATTTATAAGCCAACAGTCCCCAAGAGATTCACCACTCACGGCCCCCAAGCTCAGCCAGTTTTCTTCCCTTGTACTGCCAAGCGATGTGACACATGCTCCCATTCCAAGGAAGTCCATCAGTTTAGATCTCCGTGGGATGGTACAATGTGGAACATCAGCAGCAGAACTTGACATGTACCATGCCTAACCTGATTTATGTGATACAGTGTGACTGCAGCCCTGAGAACATCTACATTGGTTCTACCAAAAACTTAAAGCTGAGATGGGCCAACCGTAAGAGCGATATCAAAACTGGCAAAGTTACGAAATGCCAGCTAGCCGCTTATGTCTATCAGAACCCACATGCAGCTGACCCTCAGCTCCACTTCCTCACCATTTTTGCAATAGAACGAGTGGAGCAAGAAAAGGACCTAATCAAGAGGGAGATTTGGTGGCAGTGTAATTTAGGCACCATCTTTTCTGGCCTCAACACCAGGAAAGATCTAGCCACCATGCTGCGTCTTGGTAAGAGGATCCTTTTCTAGAACAGAAGGATGGAATCTGACAGGCATCAGCGAGAGGTTTCGGTCCAGTAATCCAGTAATTCGTGTACAGTTTGCAGGTCTTCTCAGGGTTGGAGAGAGAGAGAGAGAGAGAGAGAGAGAGAGAGAGAGAGAGAGAGAGAGAGAGAGAGAGAGAGAGAGAGAGAGCATGTGAAAGAGCAAGAACATTATTATTGACGTAAGGATTGCGTCATAACCCTGACGTCATTTATTTTGTATTTTGTATTTCGTATTCCCCTGATGAAGGGCTCGCTGAGGGCCCGAAAATTTGGGCTCCATGTCTTGTTAATAATAATAGTTGATCACAGCTCTCAAGGAGTTTCTTTTCTAGTTATATATTGGGGGTTTCACGTCCTTTTCCACTACATACGGGTGATATCAAAGACGGGGCAACGATGAAAAAGCCAGCACAAATACTTGGACCCAGCCGGGATACGAACTCACAACCCGAGCATTAGAACTGACAGTCGGGGCAGACTGACAGACAAATGGACGGAGGTGTTACTGGAAATATACTCTGGCCGACACCCCCTCCCCCCCCCCCCCCGCCCACACACACACATACATCCTCACCATAATCACCGTAGAAGTTTCTCCACCTCCCCACCCCCCCCACCCCCCGCCCCTCCACCCGGCCCACACCATCACGACCAACAGTGCATCTCAATGCCCAGCATGGATCAATAGTGGTTGAGCCATCTGCACAGCATCCTGACTGTAATTCCGTCATTTGCAGGACTGGGCGACTGGGTGATAGTATTATTGATGTACGGAGGCCCGGCCCGGTAAGCGAGTAGACGTAATCGTGATGCGCTAACTGTCTAGTCGGTGTCTATCGAGGTCACATGCCCGGTGGACCCACGGAATAATCAGTACAGGGACGTAACGGTTGCATTGTGACGTGGTGTAGAGACAAGACGGTCGGGTGAGTGGGTGTTTGGGGGTTTAACGTCCTTTTCCACCACATAGGGTGATATCAAAGACAGGGCAACGACGAAAAAGCCAGCACAAATATTTGGCCCCAGCCGGGATACGAACTCACGACCCGAGCATTAGAAGTCCAACGCTCTACCGTTCGACCACCCCGGCTCCCCGTAGAGACAAGAAATTGGCGGAAGCTAGCTCGTGATAACGTAGAGTTGATCTGCCGGCTTGTCTTTGTCCCTAAGCCAGGAAACACTGGGAGCACTGTGGATGCAGTGCATTTTGTCAGTGATGATGAACTGTTGCTGCTCCTGATGGTGGTGAGGACGACGACGACGATGATGATGATGATGTATGTGTTGATGACGAATATGGGTAGGGCATATAAAATTATAATAATGAAAATAATAGCGAGAAAATGATGACGACGACGATGGTGATGATGATAATTACAACGATGATAAAGAAGATGGGCATTACAAAGTTTTAAACTAGAGGAGCAAAGCTTCCTTGGCTCACTTGTGAGATGGGTCAAGGTCATTCAAAAGAGTATGTTTGTAAAGCTCCTATCACTAGCTATCCTGAAGTAGGGTGTCTCTTGTGTTCATAGTTCCTAAGAAAACGGCAAATGGCGAAATTACAGTTTTCCCAGGACAGCTTCTATGACCTTGACCTTAGGTCAAGGTCATTCAAATGAGATGTGTAAGTGAAGAACTTATCAGTAATTATCATTATGCCAAGTTTGACAGCTCTAGTTTTTGTAGTTTCTGTACAAGTGGTAATGTAAAATTTCACAACAGAGAGCTGTAATGACCTTGACCTTAGGTCATTCGAATGGGTATGTTTGCATAGGTCTCATTGCTGTCTATCATTGTGCCTTGTTTGGTGCATCTGCTGTTTGTTGTTTCCAAGAAAATGCTAACGTTAAAGTCTCCGCAAAACATGTTGAATGGCCTTGACCTTGACTCAAGGAAATTGAATACAAGCCTGCCAGTACAGGTTTTGTCAATGTCTATCATCATGCAAAGTTTGATGCCTCTGGTTCCCCTACATTCTAAGAAAACGGCAATTTTAATTTCCAATGTGACAGCTATTGATGACCTTGACCTTTAGTCAAGGTTATTCAAAATGGTATTTCTTGAAAGGTCTTACTACTGTTTATCAGCAAGCCAGGTTTGGTACTACTGCTGTTTATTGTTTCTGAGAGACTGCAAATGTTAAGGTTTTCGAAGGTTTTCCGCAAAACTGCTTGTGTGGCCTTCACTGAAGTCACTGAATACAGGCATGTCAGTGAAGGTGTTGTCAATGTCTATCATCTTGCAAAGTTTGATGTCTCTGGCTTTCCTAGATTCTTAAAAATTGCCAATGTAAAATTTCCTTACAGACAGCTTTAGTGACCTTGACCTTGCGTCAAGGTCAATCGTTATGGTATGTTTTGAAAGGTCTTATGGTTGTTTATCAGCGTGCCGAGTTTGGTGTCTCTGATGTTCATTGTTTCTGAGAAAATGCCAATGTTAAGGTTTCGGAAGGTTTTCCGCAAAACAGCTTGCATGGCCTTGACCTTGATTAAAAGTCACTAAGTACGGGTATGTCAGTAAAGGTGTTGTCAATGTCCATCACCATGCAGAGTTTGATGTCTCTGGCTTTTTTAGACTCTGAGAAAATGCCAATGTAAAATTTCCAAACAGACAGCTTTAGTGACCTTGACCTTGGATCAAGGTCAATCACTATGATATTTTTTGAAAGGTTTTACGGCTGACTACCAGCGTGTCAAGATTGGTGCATCTGCTGTTCATTGTTTCTGAGAAAATGCCAATGTTAAGGTTTCATCAGGCTTTCCGCAAAATAACTTGCATGGCCTTGACCTTGACTCAAAGTCACTAAATATAGACAGGCCGGTAAAGAGATTGTCAATGTCCATCATCATGCAAAGTTTGATGTATCTGGCTTTTTAGATTCTGAGAAAATGTCAATGTAAACTTTCCAAACAGACAGCTTTAGTGACCTTGACCTCGGGTCAAGCGTCACGTGACCTTCATTCCCCAGGTTTCGGGGTTGGTCACTCAGTGTCCTCAATTTGCCGTTCATGCACTCACCCCCCCACCCCCCGGTGTATCGAATAATTATGCAGAATGGTGGATTGTTGAATCGAATTTCCTTGTGGAATGACTGCTGAAAAGATATCTCCTTTGATATTTTGAGTATTTGGGGGTTTTGCGGTACAGTGTGTGTGTGTGTGGTGACATTCGGTTTGTGTATGTATGTAGGCACAAGACAGATATGAGTACTTATGTGAGTGTATATATGCAGCCAGCAGTATGTGCGAGTGTGTATATGTATATGCTTTTGTTCCTGGTTTTGTTTTGTGCGGTTGTTCTCTTGTTGGCATTTTTGTTTTGTTTTGTTTTTTTGTTTGCTTTTTTTCTGTTTGCTTGTTGTTGTTGTTGTTGCTTTTGTTGTTGATATTTTCGAAGATTTTCATATGTTTCCTTTTGTTTTCCTATGCCCCTATGGGGAGGGTTGGAAACAAACTTGACTTGATTCGACTTTGTCGGTTATTATTTTGCTCCTACAGCACAGTTTTGTACCGCGCACGAATGTCCCAAGTGTTTTACTCTTTTTCGGTTTTGGCCCTAAATCGAAAATCAGTCAAGATCAACGGTTCCTTGGCGGCTCTTACTGCAGTAAACACGAGTATGATGAAAGTGCAACACTCCCACCAGGCCACGTTTAAATCCATTCTTCTTTGCTTCAGCTTTACACTCCATCTAGACAACTTCGTTCTGCTGCTGACACGCGCAAACTCCGTGTCCCTCATGTCAAGACAAAGACCTTTGGTCAGCGTAGTTATTCATACCAGGGTCCGGATTGTTGGAATGATCTCCAAGTTTCGATCAGATATGCAGACACAAAACTATCTTTCAAATCAAATTTGAAAGCCCACCTCTTCACAGCCTTCAACCAATAACTGTTGCCACATCATCATCTTGCTGGTCGTGTGTGTGTGTGTGTGTGTGTGTGTGTCCTCCCGGATACATGGCATTACAATAGAACGACCGTGACGACAGCAGGTGATTAAATGGAAACAACATATTGGGCTGGTGGCCATCCTTTTTTATGTTCTGCGCCTGTGTTTATTTTGTTTGTTTGTTTTTTCTCTGTAGCACTTTCTTTTGTTAGTTTGTTGATTTGTTAGTTTTGTTTTCTGGTTGTGGTTGCCATTTGCTTACTTAAGTTCATGTATGTGTTTTGTTTATGGATTAGTATGTAAGTTTGTATACATGTACGTAAGTGTATTCTCGTATGTTTTTTATGTATGTATAACTGTCCACAAAAAACAAAAAACAAAAACCGAAATCAAACAAATAAAAAAGGGGTTGAACTTACATAAAACTGGAATATACAACTTTAAACACACACACACACACACACACACACACACACACACACACACACACGTGTGTCTGTGAACGCACTTGTAATAGATTTAACAAACAAACAAACAACACATTTCCAGAATTATTTGTTTTTAATTAACATTGGTGTCTTGAGTTATAATCACCCTCAGGCCATGATATCTTTTTTCTTTTTTCTTGAGGGAGGGGGGTGGGGGTGGGGGAGGGGGTTTTAGTATTAACCCTTTCACTGTCAGACATGTTTTGGCCACTCACTGATAGTATCCCTTCACATGACATGCTGTACATGGGAAGCAAAATGTGCCTGTATCTAAGTTGTTTTGCTGGATTTTTCCCCAACCACTAAAACGATAACATTTTGAACTAGTTTGAAATCTGGGCTATTGGCGTGAGCCATCAAGTTCAGTCTGCCACCACGGCAGTGAATGGGTTAATATAGCAGCACATACACTTGTTGCCCAGGTAACATGGCATGGTGCGTGCCCTTGTGCACTGGATTTGTTCCGAGCAGTTGGGTGTTGGGGGTGATTCCGCCCTTCTACGTCAAGACGCAGCAGGGCTGAAACATGAAAACCGCAGGCGAACGTTCTTTTAATTTTCTAGCTCCATATGTTTGGAACTCACTGCCTGTCGAAATTTGTGATCTTTCCACACTGTCCAAGTTTAAATCTAGCCCCTTATCTCAACATTTGACGTGAGCACTTTTACACAATGTTACACTTCAAGTCTACACAATGTATGCACTGAAGGCCGTCCTATGAAGTGTCGCTGGTGTGCACACACACACACACACACAGAGGGGAGGGGGGTGCGGGTCTTACTTCTGTATGCGTCGCGCTTTTGAAACTGGGCAACCATTAACACCCAGTATTAACCCTTTCACTGCCAGACATGTTTTGGCCACTCACTGATAGTATCCCTCACATGACATGCTGTACATGGGAAGCAAAATGTGCCTGTATCTAAGTTGTTTTGCTGGATTTTCCCCCAACCACTAGAACGACAACATTTTGAACTAGTTTGAAATCTGGGCTATTGGCGCGAGTCATCAAGTTCAGTCTGCCACCACGGCAGTGAATGGGTTAATATCCTTCCCCGTACCCCCTGGGTCAAAAATGGCACACACCTTCCCAAAAATGTTAGTATCTTTGTTCATTTTCACACCAACTCCACCAAATTTCATGACTTTGTCAATGAATAGTTTAGCATTATGTCCTCGAAGTTTGATTTTGTTTTGTTTGTAAATAAAGAAGTTATTAAACTTTAAAGTTGTGTATACCCCTCTGCATACTTTCTGGGTCTGGGGAGACCCATGGTTTAATGTAGGAGCACACCTTCTACGTACTTTCTGGGTCGCTAGAGACCCACGCTTTCAACGAAGCACGCTTCCTTTTTGCCAGGGGTGGGAACTTGAGATCGTGGCGAGATGTGCGCACGATGAGGGTTGCCGATGTATCATCAGACCACCACCTTCTTGCAACAACATTGAGACTTCGGCTTAAGAGACACACCAACGCCAACAACACAAGGACCAGGTACAACGTTGGACTACTCAGGAACACAGACACACAAGCAGCATTCCGGATTAGCCTTTCCAACAGGTTCCAGCCACTGCGAGGCCTGATAGAAGACAGTAGAATGGACATCGAGACAGAAGGAACGGATCTCTGCTGTTACCATCGAGAAACTGGAAGTTAGGAAAGAGAAGAAAACTGCACTGAACACGAGCCGAACAAGAAGAGATAAGGCAAAGGTACAAGAAGAATACACAGCAGCTGACAGAGAAGTGAAGAGGAGCACCAGGAAGGACCAGAGGGACTACATCGACAACCTGGCCATTCAAGCAGAGGAAGCAGCCCGACAAGGGAATCTAAAAGACCTTTACCAGGTGACCAAGAAGCTCGCGGGCAAATTTCAGCAGACAGACAAACCAGTGAAGGACAAGAACGGGCACCCACTGACAACAACTGAGGAACAGCTGAAGCGATGGGCAGAACACTTCAGGGAGCTGTTAAATCGCCCCATCCTTGAAACACCACCAGACATCCCACCAGCAGAGACAGAACTACCCATCAACTGCGACAAGCCCTCTAAGGTTGAGATCAGGAAAGCCATCATGACACTGAGAAATGGGAAAGCTGCAGGACCGGACGAGATACCAGCAGAAGCCATCAAAGCACACACATGTCGTCAACATGCTGCACAGCCTATTCAGCAAGATCTGGGAGAAGGAAGAGGTGTCAGCCCAGCGGAAAGAAGGGATCGTCATCAAGCTGCCAAAGAAAGGGGACCTCAGGGACTGCAGCAACTACCGAGGGATCATGCTCCTGTCATTGGCAGGCAAGGTTCTCAACAGAATTTTACTGGAGAGGATGAGAGGAGGCAGTTGACCCCATGCTCCGAGACCAGCAGGCGGGCTTTCGCAGGAACAGGTCCTGCGCTGACCAGATCGCCAGCCTACGCATCATTATTGAGCAGTCACTTGAGTGGAACTCCCCCCTCTACACCAACTTCATAGACTATGGGAAGGCTTTCGACAGTGTAGACAGAGAGTCGCTGTGGAAGCTGCTAAGGCACTACGGAGTTCCTGGGAAGATCATCTCCCTGATCCGGTGCACCTACCAAGACATGAGCTGCAGGATTGCCCATGCCGGCCAGTTGACAGAAAGCTTCAAGGTGAAGACCGGAGTCTGCCAGGGATGCCTGTTGCCCCCATTCCTCTTCCTCCTGGTCATCGACTGGATCATGAAGACCACCACAACAGGCAAGAAAACGGGATACAGTGGACACTCTGGACACAGCTGGATGACCTCGACTTTGCGGACGACCAGGCGCTCCTGTCTCACAGCCACAGCCAGATACAGGACAAGACTACTAGGAGCCACATCCGCTGGAACAGGGCTCAAGATCAACAGGAAGAAAACTGAGCTGATGAAGATCAACACCACTGCCAACACACCAGTCACATTGGGTGGAGAGTCCATCAGGGAGGTAGAGTCTTTTGTCTACCTGGTGAGTGTGGTTGATGGACAGGGAGGCACAGACCGTGACGTCACAGCCAGAATCGGCAAGGCAAGAGCAGCAATGGTCATGCTGAAGAACGTATGGGCATCCAAAGTTGTCAGCATAAGAACCAAACTTCGCATCTTCAACTCCAACGTGAAGTCAGTTCTGCTCTGCGGATGCGAAACATGGAGGACAACGAAGACGATACAGCAGAAGATCCAGACATTTCTCAACACCTGTCCGTGGCGCATCTTCAACATCCGATGGCCAGAGAAGATCCGGAACGAAGAGCTGTGGGAGCGAGCGGGGCAGGAACCAGTGGCCAAGCAGATCCTGCGGAGGAAGTGGGGACTGGACACACCCTCAGGAAGCCATCATCCAGTACCACACGCCAAGCCCTGACAAGGAACCCGCAGGTGAAAAGGAAGAGAGGCCGGCCTCGCAACAGCTGGAGCCGGGACACTGAGGCAGAGCTATATAAGCAGGGGAACAACTGGACTGGAGTGGCAAGAACAGCCCAGAACAGAGTGCGATGGCGAAGGGTTGTCGATAGCCTATGCTCCACTTGGAGCCAAGGGCCTAAGTAAGTAAGTCTGGTGATCCAGGATGTACGCAATAGGGTATTCAGCAAATACGCTATATAAATACCATGGGTCTGTGGAGACCCAGGAGGTACGCAATGGGATATTCAGCGAAAACACTATATATGTACCATGGGTCTCTGGAGACCCAGGAGGTACGCAATGGGATATTCAGCGAAATCACTATATATATATATATACCATGGGTCTCTGGAGACCCAGGAGGTACGTCGTGTGAGTTTCAGAAGAAGGAGTTACCACGGGCAAGAGAGCAGCACACACACTGGTTGCCCTGGTAACATGGGATGGTGCTTGCACTTGTGCACTGGATTTGTTCCGAGCAGTTGGGTGTTGGGGGTGATTCCGCACTTCTACGGCAAGACGCAGCAGGGCTGAAACATGAAAACCGCAGGCGAACGTTCTTTTAATTTTCTAGCTCCATATGTTTGGAACTCACTGCCTGTCGAAATTTGTGATCTTCCCACACTCTCCAAGTTTAAATCTAGCCCCTTATCTCAACATTTGACGTGATCACTTATACACAATGTTACACTTCAAGTCTACACAATGTATGCAATGAAGGCCGTCCTATGAAGTGTCGCTGCTGTGGACACACACACCACACACACACACACACACACACACACATGTGCGTTCCTATGTGTTCTCCAATGCGACTTCGAGAACAGCTGCAGTCAATTTTTAGTAATATTATATTTGATGTGACATCAGACACACGTTGTCTGCATAGGGTATGAGCTAATTGCGATCTAACAAGATGGCCACCAGGCCAATATGTTGTTTCCATTCAATGACCTGCTGTAGTCACAGTCGTAGTCGTTGTGTCATGTATGCAGCCCGCGCGCACACGAACGCAAGCTCTCTAACATCAAGCATGCTGGCATAAAGAAAGTACTGGAAACCCTTTCCGTGCCTCTATGCACTTGCAAAACCCCAAACACATAAGGTCGTGTGAGCTCAACTAGCTGGTTGACGTCACAAACTTTTTGGCGTATATGAGGTTCTACATGGGTGAATGAATTCTTGTAATAAAGTCGTTCCCCTTTGACAGAGTTACTTCCCGCAGACCTGACTGACAGACGATTGCTTACTGGTATCGGAGAAGAGACCCTCTCTCTCTCTCTCTCTCGCCTTAGACGCGCGCACGCACGCACGCACGCACGCACACACACACACATTATGCTTCTGAGTGTGAGTCAGTGGCAAAAACGACACCCACTGAAATTCTCGCTTTCCACATGTCAAGTTGTAGAGATCGCGAAAAGATGCTGCATTTCGATGCAATATAATTTCTAGACCATCCCAGAACATGCTGGTGCAGTAACATCAGTAGATTACGTCACCTTGGAAAGATTTCGAACCTTCCAGCAAGTTGAGGAATGTTCTAGATCTGACCTGTTCAGTACGTAAGCAGCCCTGCACAGCGTTCTGGATTCTTCTTCTTTCATGAATTTGTTCTCCGCGCATATTCTGTTCATAAAGTATTGGAGTTGTATTCTGTTGTATCCCGTATCTTCTCTGCGAGTGCACGAAGATGGCGACATAGCAGAAGTATCTATGTCCAAAAAAATGGAGTGGTTTAGGTAAATATTACGCCTTTAAACGCCAGAAAGCCATTTTTTCTGAAAAGCGCGATAACTTGCAAATCGTGTGGGCAATCGTACCTGGATCGGGACTTCTAGTCAACAATCTTGATTCATTTAGAAAACCCAAATTTGAAATCGATCGGTTCAGTATTTTCTGAACAGGGTTCACATGCAATGTCAGCTCAGGCTCGGCTTACATGAAAACTATAAGAGCGACCATTTTCTAGTAGTGACTCTGTTCAGAGTCCGTATTCAAGCTATCTACTGCCCAAAAAATTGAGTGATTTAAATAAATATTACGCCTGTAATCGAAAGAGAACTAACTTGTCTCAAAACGGCGATAACTCCCAAATCCCTTAAGCAATCATCACACGCTTGGTTGCTCTAATGTAACATTTTGATATATTTGGATACCCCAAATTTGAAGCCATTCGGTTGAGTATTTTCGAAGAAACGGGCCTGGACACAATTCACACACACACACACACACACACACACACACACACACACACACAGACACACAGACGGCACTCATTGAGGAGGAGAAGTGCGTTCGGCGCACCATACACGTCAGCATCGGAGACGCACGCTTCTTACGTCATTGTCAGAGTTACACTTGCAAAATCGTCTCTGCGGGAGATCGGCAGTGACGTGCGTTTGTACCACAGATGCCTATGAACTTGGAAATTTTAGCCCGTCGTATGATGTTGTTTCCATTACTATGGAAACAACATAAAAAGGTTGCACGGCGATCATTTCCAAAACTAAAACAGTATTCATGCTATCAAAGTAATAAAAAAAAATCAAACAAACAAGGAGGAATGGTCCCATCCCATAAAGCTGTCTCTCCAAATTTCACGCTATTTTATCTGTTTTGTTGTTTGTTGTTGTTGTCAGTTATTTTTCTTTCTCTCTTCGTGTCTATCTAAGACCTACCAAAGACACTAGACCCGACACGCTATAGCGGATCTAGAATCTTAGCATAGAGGGAGAGAGAGAGATGACGTCAAATCCGTGATCGAAACATTTGACGTCAGCCTCACAGACGCAGGTCTTCTGACACTGTGTTACACAGTGACCTGTGTAACGCTCGTCAAAGGACAGACCGGACGGTCACGACTTTAATTAATGTAAGTGTCTCCTTTTTTGGCTCCCTTGTGTAACAATGGGAGTCTATGTTATAACCCTCCGTCGTCTGTCTGTGTGTGTGTGTGTGTGTGTGTGTGTGTGTGTCTGTCTGTCTGTGTGTCCGCAGTAAACCTTAACATTAGCATTTTCTAAGAATCTACAAACAGCAGAGTCACCAAACTTGGCATGCCGATAGACAGCCATAAGACCTTTCAAAATAGATCATTTTGAATGACCTTGACTCAAGGTCAAGGTCACTAAAGTTGTCTGTTTGAAAATTTTACATTGGCATTTTCTTGGAGTCTACAAATACCAGAGGTTTTCAACTTTGCATGATGATAGACATTGATAAGAACTTTACAGATTTACATGTATTTAATGGCCTTGTTTGAAGGTCAAGGCCAGACAAGCTATTTTCCGCATTTCCGTAGAAAACCTTAACATTGGCATTTTCTCAGAATTTACAAACAGCACAGGCACCAAACTTGGCATGCTGATAGACAACCATAAGACCTTTCAAAATATATCATTTTGAATGACCTTGACTTAAGGTCAAGGTCACTAAAGCTGTTTGTTTGACAATTTTGTATTGGCATTTTCTTGGAATCTACAAAAACGGGAGGTTTTAAACTTTGCATGATAATAGACATTGATAAGAACTTTACAAATGTACATGTATTCAATGGCCTTGTGTCAAGGTCAAGGCTATACAAGCTATTTTCCGCATTTCCACAGTAAACCTTAACATGGGCATTTTCTCAGAATCTACAAAAAGCAGAGGCACCAAATTTGGCACGCCTATAGGCAGCCGTAAGACCTTTAAAAATATATCATGTTGAATGACCTTGACTAAAGGTCAAGGTCACTAAAGCTGTCTGTTTTAAAATTTTGCATGGGCATTTTCTTGGAATCTACATAAACCAGAGGTTTTAAACTTTACATGGTGATAGCCATTGATAAGAACTTTACAGATATACATGTATTCAATAGCCTTGTGTCAAGGTCAAGGCCGTACAAGCTATTTCTGTGAAACCGTAACATTGGGATTTTCTAAGAAATAACAAACAGCAGAGGCGCCAAACTTGGCATGCTAATAGACGTGGATAAGACCTATATATCCATACCACTTTAAATGACCTTGACTCAAGGTCAAGGTTATTAAAATGTCTGTTGTGAATTTCAATACTACTGTTTTTGGAGAAACTACAAATACTAGACTCATCCAACTTGGTGTAATGATAGACATTGATATCTTATTTGAATGACCTTGACCCAAGGTCAAGGCCATATATTCAATGTTGGGGGAAAAAGTGTAATATTGCCAGGAACTAAGAACACCAGAGACAACTTGCTTGGCTTGATGATAGATAGTGATAAGATTTTTACAAACATACTCTTTTGAATGACCTTGACCCCTGTCACAAGGGAGCCATGGAGGCTTTTGCCTTTCTAGTTCTTCTGGACATTACCGCCTAAACACCCTTTCCACTTATCTAGTATCTGTCCTTGTCGTCAGTAGGGGAGGAATGGCGAGACAACACGCCGTATGAGTACTGACTTCGCTTTACTATTACTTGCTCTTCATTTTTATAGCCTTTTGTGGTTCACAGTCCAGGGGGCACCGGCACCGGGCACCTGTAAGTAGCCCGGGCCATTATAATTCACCGCCTAAAATACCCTTGCTCCTTATCTAGTATCTGTCTTTTTGGTCAAGTTGGGGAGGAATGGCGGGACAACACGCCGAATGAGTACTGACTTCGCTATACTAATACTTTTTTTTCCATTTTTTATAACCATTTGTGGTTCACAGTCCAGGGGGCGCCGGCACCAGGCACCTGTAAGCAGCCGGGCCATTATAATTAATCACCCAAAATACTCTGGCCACTTATCTAGAACCTGTCCTTTTCGTCAGTAGGGGAGGAATGGCGGGATGACACGTCGTATGAGTGCTGGCCTCGCTATATTGTAACTTGCTTTTCGCCACATTAAAATCTCAGCTCAGGGATCATCGGCACCGGGTACCTGTGAGACAGCCGGGCCTATATATTGGATGGGGACACTGGCTGAGGGGAGGAGGAAGAGAAACGACACAAGAGACCAGCAGCCTCCAGGCCGGACTGAACACCGCGGCGAAGCTCTTTGGCGAATAGCGCTGGGGAGTAGTAGATTAGTAGCTGTTGCGTGATGTTTTTGAATATTGTGCAACGTTAACAAAAGTAAATTCACTAGACTGTCAAATGTTAGGCCAATAAAGGTGGATGCCACAGCCGTTTGAAGGCACCAACAAAAGAACGTGGCACCACTACTTCTACTAGAAGAACTTTGTTTCCTGTGTGCTGCATTTGTCGAGCGCCTGTGTACGTCTGTCTGTGACTCTGTGTTGTAACAACTGTGACAGAGGATGTTTGTCTTGTGGTTTCCCTGTTGGTGTTGTGATTTCCCTGACTGAATTAAGTTTTACATAAAATCTGGAAAATGTAGACTGAGGGCTGGTGAAATGTCTTGTGATTGCCCTGTTGCTTTTGTGACTTCCCTGACTGAATTAAATTTTAAATAAAATCTGGAAGATCTAGAAGGCTAGAACACACATCCTCTGTCAGACGACGTTCGTGAGGCTGACGTCAAATGTTTAGTTCACAGACAAAATCTGTAAATATCGTCACCGCCTCCGACGTTTCACCAGCCCTCTAGATCTCCCAGATTTTATGTAAAAATTAATTCAGTCATGAACATCACAAAAGCAACAGGGAAATCTCAAGTACCACCCGTCAGAGGTCCAGCGTGAGACTGACGTCAAATGTTTCGTTCACAGAATTGACGTCATCCCTCTCTCTCCTAAGATTGTAGATCCGCTATAGCGTAGCGGATCTAGTGTCTTTGATACGTCTTACAGACTTGAAGAGAGAGAGAGAGAGAGAGAGAGAGAGAGAGAGAGAGAGAGAGAGAGAGAGAGAGAGAGAGAGAAAAAAACAAAAAACAAACCACAAACAAACCAAAAAAACAGTCAAACAACAAACAAACAACAACAACAACAAAACCCCGCCAACAACAATAACAACAATACAGACAAAATAACATGAAATTTGGAGAAACAACTTTATGGGATGGGGCCAGTCCTCCTTGTTATCACTGAAACTTGTTGCTGCGCGCAGCGAAATCTGCGCCATCCCATAAAGCTCTTTCTCTGTAGAGAACAAACTTAAAAATGGTGTGATAAAAAAGAAAAGAAAAAGAAAACGCATGAAACGCAAGACAACCAAATTTTCTCAAAAGTTCGATGACTCAAAAATCATATATGCAACAACAGCTCCCTCAGGTGCTCTATTAAAAGATCTTGATACATTTGGAGACCCCATTCGGCTCCGTATTTTCGGAGATACAGGCCTGGAAACACACGCACACGGCTGAGACCGCGTCCCCGTGCACCATACGTGTCTGTGTCGATGCGATGACGTATTGTCAGAGTTAGACTTGCGCCATCGTCTCTTCTTACAACGGCAGTGACGTGAGTTTGCTTCACAAAAGCGTGCCTTTGAAGGTGGTAAAGTTAGCCCGTCTTATTAGGAGACGCTAACACATGCACTAACGACAGAGGAATCTCATTATTACGTACAGTTACCGGCCCGGCCCCCGTAGTGTAGTGGTTAGCATTTCGGACCATAGACCGAGAGACTTGGGTTTGAATCTCTGCCGAGGCAAGAAGGATTTGTCCAACTTAGGTCGGCTCCTACCCAGAGTGGGCGTGGTATGGGCATAATGGAGTCGCCACAAGGCCGAGACATACCCCCCCCCCCCCCACTTAACGGGTGAGACTTTGAGGGTGCTTCCCTTGTTATGACACATTTCATGTGGATGATTACTCGACCAGAACCGCAGGTGCCCTAGTTCCCGGGCCTAGTTAACGCCAGGAAGCGCAATCTCAAACCACATGAACCTCCTCATCCACCTCCTCATCATGCATAATGAAATATTGCCCCAGCTTCCCAGCCCTCCGTGGATTGCAGCCGTCACCTGGTTAAATACCACGGACGCTGGAAAAAAGTTGGGGCATCAAAAAAAAAAAAAAAAAAAGTATCAGTACCGGTAGTGTCAGTGGTACTATGACCTGCACACATATATTTGTAATGATTTTGTGACGTAGCTTTTTACATAAGTAATATCTCACCGAATCAGAGCCGTGGCAACAAGCAGTATCAGGGCGATTTTGAACATCTTCTGGCTTCCGGAGTTTTTTCCCTTTGCTCTGGAAAACATAGGACAGACAGGGAATCAGGCAGCTGTGGGTTCATTTCATTTGTTAACAGTTTAAGAGCCTGGTCTAGTGGGCGTGTGTGGTATAACGTCCGTTTCCACTACATACGGGGGATATCAAAGACGGGGCAACGATGAAAAACCAGCACACATACTTATCCCCAGCCGCGATTCGAAATGTTTAAAGCCAGGGTGACACCATTTTAGATCTCAAAATCTCTATATACAATCATTAAAGATTTTGATATGAAAGTAATGAAAATAAAGGATTAATTAAGATGAAACAAACTTTACAAGCAATTATTATTCATACATACTATCAAAAACACTATTCCTACGGGCTAGGAATATATTTAACTGGTGGAAATACAGGTTAGTAACGGGAATAGAGGTAAGAGGCAGGAATAAATTTAAGTGAGGTAAGATTTTGTTCGTAGGAACAGAATTAAGAGGTACGAATACTGTTAAGTAACAGGAATGGAGTAAAGTGTGGTTGACATTCATCTACAAATTTAATTCAAAATATTTCATTGTCTGTTTAAGAAATAAAATCGAAAACATAAAATTGTCTTTGCCACTCAAGTATAATTATATAAAATACAGTCATTAAAGATCTTGATATAAAAGTAATTAAAATAGAATTAATTAAGATGAAAGACACTTCACAAGCAAGTATTAATCATACAAATTGCCGTTTACTCACGCTGTCTCCGCCGGTCACCACAGATACGTTCACAGTGAGAGCTGTCCAAAGTCAGGTCTCCAGCGTGATTTTTGCCCAACTGCTGTTTAAACTAGAGTCAGTCACGTGATCTAGACCACTTTCAGTCAGTTGAGAACTCAGCCTCCCGGCCAGCTCTCTGCTGCGCAGTACGCAGGTCACCTCAGCTCTAGGCTGGATTATTCGGGCTGTATTCAGAACTGATTTTATGCTGTAGTCAGTCGGAAATTGAATTGAATTATTTGTGTATATATGAAACCGAAAGGCAAAACTAATTTGAATGGAGTTATTTGTTTATTGGTGAACAGAGAGGCAAACCTGACTTGGCACAGACAACAAAATTCTAGACCACACGCAAAACTATATTGTATCATTAACGAAAACACATTATTATCAATCGTTTTTTTTTCTTAACATTATTGGTAGAAAATGGACACGAATCTCATTATTTTTTTTAATAGATATATTTCCATAACTGAGACCACCTAAGTGTACGGGTGAGGCTCATCGCGGTGTTCACGTGACTTTTTTTTGAGAATTTTAGAGGTTTCGGGCGACCGTTCACAATAATTATAACAGACCACCCAGCAACTACTTCATTTACATACAAATCAGCTTTCTTTTCCAGTTCAGTTTCCGAACGCCACCGGAGCTGATTGCGATAAATTCACTTGTAGCGACATTGGAACTTGTTTATTGAAAGATCTCCTTTCTCAATGGATATATATATATATATATATATATATATATATATATATATATATATATATATATATATATATATATATATATATATAAATATATATATATATATATGAGGTCGTCTCAAAAGGCCGTATATTCGAAATATGTTCTCCCCCCCCCCCCTTCTCTTTCTTTTTAAGTTGCTTTATGAGACGGGGCAGATTTTGCTACTCGCAGCAGCAATTTCAGTGATACAAAACAAGACTGTGACGTTTCTCCACACAATACATACTTTCACGCACACGTAAGGAAATCTGCGTCATAGACACTTGACGTGCACACTATGCTGCTGCGTTGTATTTGGCGGGAGTTGTGAGACGTGTGAAACGTCGGAGGCAATGACGATACGTGCTTATTTTGTCTGTGAACTAAGCGTTTGACGTCAGCTTCACACTGGTGGTATGACAGATGATGTTTGTGCATGTCTTGTGATTTCCCTGTTGCTTCATCTTATGTGCAAATTACCCCTACCTCGTAAATATTTTTTTTTTTTTACACAAAACCAGTCAGAGCTACAGAGCTGTAGCACGAATACAGGCAGTGTGATAAGGTGAACTTCCAAATTCTAGAAAATGAACTAATTTCAACAACTTTTTCGAAAAAAATCGTAACATGACCGATCTGTTTAAATGGGCGATAACTCTTCTGAAAATGCGACAGGATAAAAATCGTGAAAGGTAGCTCTGGAGAAGGTGAATTCCCATTTTATCTCAAAGTAAAAAGGCCTCCAACAAGGTGGTTTAGGAGATAGTCATCATTAAATCCGTCCCAGCACACACACACACACACACACCACACACACACACACACACACACACACACACACACCACACAACACACACACACACACACACACACACACGTCTCACAACTCCCGCCAAAAGAACGCAGCAGCATAGGGTGCACGTCAGTGTCTATGACGCAGATTTCGTTACGTCACTATGTGCGTGAAAGTATGTATTGTGTGGAGAAACGTCACAGTCTTGTTTTGTATCACTGAAACTTGCTACTGCGCGTAGCAAAATCTGCCCCGTCTCATAAAGTTGTTTCTCTATAGAGAAACAACTTAAAAACTTGCCCTTAAACGTGGAAAATTTAGCCCGTCTCATAATGTGGTGTCCTGGATTCCATTACTATGGAAACAACATAAAAATACAGTCATTAAAGATTTTGATATAAAAGTAATTAAAATAGAATTAACTTGATTAAGAGTATTAATCATACAAATCGCCGATCACTCACGCTGTCTGAGTGTTAGTTGAGAACTCAGCCTCCCGGCCAGCTCTCCGGTGCGCAGTACGCAGGTCACCTCAGCTGTAGGTTGGATTATTCGGGCTGTATCCAGAACTGATTTTATGCTGTAGTCAGTCGGAAATTGAATTGAATGATTTGTGTATCCAGTATATGAAACCGGAAGGCAACACTAATTTGAATTAGATTATTTGCTTACTGGGGAACAGAGAGGCAAAACTGACTTGGCACGGACAACAAAATACTAGACCACACGCAAAACTATTGCATCATTAAACGAAAACTCATTGGCATAGACAACAAAATACTAGACCACACACAAAACTATTGTATCATTAAACGAAAACTCATTGGCACAGACAACAAAATACTAGACCACACACAAAATTATTGTATCATTAAACTAAAACACATTATCATCAATCATTTAAAAAAAAAATATTGGTAGAAAATGGACATGAATCTCCTTCATTTTTACAGATATATTTCCATAACTGAGACCACCTAAGTACAGTACTCCTCGCTTAAGGTGACCCCCCACGGGACCAAAATTTTTTTTGGATCTTATCCGAGGAGCACTTTAATCAGTCCTCTGATAAGACCAACTACCAGCAAAAAACTTGATGTTATCCGAGGAGCTCAATATTATCCGAGGAGCTCAATATTTGGCGATTATGTCATTTTTTTTTCACATTTTAGACCGAAAGACTTTCCGCCAAACGGTCGCACCCCCCACCCCCCTTTTTTATTTTTTCTTCGAACCCTGTGGATCTCAAGCCCCCTCCAAACATCTTCCTTGCCCCTGTTACATGGTTGAGTGTATTGATGAACTTGTTCCAATGATCACTTGCATTGTAAACGGTTCTCTTATCACAGGTACTGTTCCCAGTCTGTTTAAACACGCTGTTGTGACGCCCCTTCTGAAGAAGCCGGGACTCGATCTAATAACATGTATCTAGGACAGGAAGTGGGGGCAGTTATTCGGCACGGTTTTGCCGCTGTTTCTTGGCACTGTGTGAACTCTGCAACTGTGACAGAATTGACTGTGCTTGCACGGTCGACTCTGTAAAATAATTTTCAGACACTTCAGAAAGCTTTTTGTTGGGAGGTTAGATCTTTAAGCAGGCTTGTAAGTGTCTGGGTGCAATAGCTTTGATAAACCGATAAAAGGGAAATTGGTCGGTAGTTATTTGGGTCTGCCATCTCTCTTGATTTAGGCAGGGACTGTCTGCCATCTCTCTTGATTTAGGCAGGGACTGTCTGCCATCTCTCATGATTTAGGCAGGGATCTACATAGAATGTCCCTGATTTAGGTAGTGGAATCACTTTTGCGTGTTTTAGCGGGGCGGTCGGTGGTCTAGTGGTTAAGAGACCTGTCACCAATGCGAGAGGTCAGGGGTTCGAGTCCCACTCGGGGCAAAGAATTTTTCCTTCTCGTATGTGGCACCGTTCATTCGGGCCGATCGTCGGGGGTTCTCTCCGGGTACTCCGGCTTCCTCCCCCTCTGCTTTGGAAATGTTCAGCCCACCAAATTTGAAAAATAAATGTAATTCTAAATTCCGAAACTTAAATAGCTGAGCTGACCCTTCGCACCACGTGATTGTAATGTGTTTATGTCCGGTGTGTGAGAGAATGTGTGATTCACGTGAGCGTGCGTGTTGGGTTCAGTTCGCGGCGCTTTGAGCCGATTCATGAAATTGGGTAAAGCGCCTATATAATACTCATTATTATTATTATTATTATTATTATTATTATTTTTGCTTGATAAAGAGATTATAAATATAAGTAAGGGAGTTGACAATATATGGTAAAGACAGCTTGAAGATCTGGGGGCTGATGTCATCGGGTCCTACTGACTTTTTTTGGTTGTTTGTTTTTCATGCTACTGATTAATTTCCCTACTTCATGAACTGCTATGGGAGGTATACTAAAGGGAGCAGAACCGGCTGTTCTTCTGTTACAGAAATCGACCAGTACGTCTGGACAGATATATTCATGTTTTTTTCCTGCGACTTTGCTAAGGATTCAACCATGGAGATAAAGTGCTTATTAAATAAATCAGAGGTAAGATAACTGGGTATTGCTGCAGAGCTATTATTAGAACTTCGCGTAAGGGAGTTAACGAGAGAGAGGGCTGGGTGGGGTGGGTGTTTGGAGGTTTAACGTCCTTTTCCACCTCGTACGGGTGATGCCAAAGACGGGGCAACGACGAAAGAGCCAGCACAAACATTTGGCCCCAGCCGTGATACGAACTTTCGACCCGTCATTTCAGGGGTCGGTACACGTCTTCGCATGCTTTGTAGTAATGATGACACTCTTCGAGAGCGTATCCAGGAGTATGCAAGATATTTTGCAATGTCTGGATGGAAATTTGACCAGGCTGTACGGGAACTGAACAAAGGTGCTCAGAAGGACAGAAAGAGAGTCCTCCAAAAACCACGAAAGAAAAAAGGGAAGAAACTGGCTTGGGTTACTAACTCTGACCCCCGAGTCCCTTCTAAGTCTTCCATTCTGATGAGTAATTTTCCAATTCTGTATTCCAACCCAGAGAATGAGAAAATCGTTTCCCGTAAACTCATAATTTCAGCTGAAAGACGCCGCAGAAACTTGGGCGAAATTTATAAGCCAACAGTCCCCAAGAGATTCACCCCTCACGGCCCCCAAGCTCAGCCAGGTTTCTTCCCTTGTACTGCCAAGCGATGTGACACATGCTCCCATTCCAAGGAAGTCCATCAGTTTAACCATGGGATGGTAGAATGTGGAACATCAGGCAGAACTTGACATGTATCATGCCTAACCTGATTTATGTGATACAGTGTGACTGCAGCCCTGAGAACATCTACATTGGTTCTACCAAAAACTTAAGCTGAGATGGGCCAACCGTAAGAGCGATATCAAAACTGGCAAAGTTACGAAATGCCAGCTAGCCGCTCATGTCTATCAGAACCCACATGCAGCTGACCCTCAGCTCCACTTCTTCACCATTTTTGCAATAGAACGAGTGGAGCAAGAAAAGGACCTCATCAAGAGGGAGATTTGGTGGCAGTGTAATTTAGGCACCATCTTTTCTGGCCTCAACACCAGGAAAGATCTAGCCACCATGCTGCGTCTTGGTAAGAGAATCCTTTTCTAGAACAGAAGGATGGAATCTGACAGGCATCAGCGAGAGGTTTCGGTCCAGTAATCCAGTAATTCGTGTACAGTTTGCAGGTCTTCTCAGGGTTGGAGAGAGAGATGATGATGATGATGATGATGATGAAACTTTATTTATCAACGGTAAAAGTTTTGACAGAAATTCGCCAGTTTGCAAACTTGCCGTTGCTAATGCTACAGAGACTATCTACTAAAACAATAACAAATAAAAGAATAGTAATATTAAAATAGAAAAAAAAAACCAGTTTAGAAAGATAAATCAAAACAGAAAATTATGCACTAAACTACAGGAAACAAAACCATAGAGAAAATCGTCCGTCAGGTCCAAACGCATTCACACACACGTGCGACCTTTGCAAACACAAATCATACAATGAAATGGCGTTGAGAGAGCACGTGAAAGAGCAAGAACATTATTATTGACGTAAGGATTGCGTCATAACCCTGACGTCATTTATTTTGTATTTTGTATTTCGTATTCCCCTGATGAAGGGCTCGCTGAGGGCCCAAAAATTTGGGCTCCATGTCTTGTTAATAATAATAGTTGATCACAGCTCTCAATGAGTTTCTTTTCTAGTTATATATTGGGGGTTTCACGTCCTTTTCCACTACATACGGGTGATATCAAAGACGGGGCAACGATGAAAAAGCCAGCACAAATACTTGGACCCAGCCGGGATACGAACTCACGACCCGAGCATTAGAACTGACAGTCGGGGCAGACTGACAGACAAATGGACGGAGGTGTTACTGGAAATATACTCTGGCCGACACCTCCTCCCCCCCCCCCACACACATAGATCCTCATCATAATCACCGTAGAAGTTTCTCCACCTCCCCCCCCTCCACCCGGCCCACACCATCACGACCAACAGTGCATCTCAATGCCCAGCATGGATCAATAGTGGTTGAGCCATCTGCACAGCATCCTGACTATAATTCCGTCATTTGCAGGACTGGGTGACTGGGTGATAATATTATTGATGTACGGAGGCCCGGCCCGGTAAGCGAGTAGACGTAATCATGATGCGCTAACTGTCTAGTCGGTGTCTATCGAGGTCACATGCCCGGTGGACCTACGGAAAAATCAGTACAAGGACGTAACGGTTGCATTGTGACGTGGTGTAGAGACAAGAGGGTCGGGTGAGTGGGTGTTTGGGGGTTTAACGTCCTTTTCCACCACATAGGGTGATATCAAAGACGGGGCAACGACGAAAAAGCCAGCACAAATATTTGGCCCCAGCCGGGATACGAACTCACGACCCGAGCATTAGAAGTCCAACGCTCTACCGTTCGACCACCCCGGCTCCCCGTAGAGACAAGAACTTGGCGGAAGCTAGCTCGTGATAACGTAGCGGTGATCTGCCGGCTTGTCTTTGTCCCTAAGCCAGGAAACACTGGGAGCACTATGGATGCAGTGCATTTTGTCAATGATGATGAACCTGTTGCTGCTCCTGATGGTGGTGAAGACGACGACGACGACGACGATGATGATGATGATGATAAATGTGTTGATGACGACTATGGGTAGGGCATATAAAATTATAATAATGAAAATAATAGCAAGAAAATGATGACGACGACGATGGTGATGATGATAATTACAACGATGATAAAGAAGATGGGCATTACAAAGTTTTAAAGTAGAGGAGCAAAGCTTCCTTGGCTCACTTGTGAGATGGGTCAAGGTAATTCAAAAGAGTATGTTTGTAAAGCTCCTATCACTAGCTATCCTGAAGTAGGATGTCTCTTGTGTTCATAGTTCCTAAGAAAACGGCAAATGGCGAAATTTGGTCAAGGTCATTCAAATGAGATCTGTAAGTGAAGAGCTTATCAGTAATTATCATTATGCCAAGTTTGACAGCTCTAGTTTTTGTAGTTTCTGTACAAGTGGTAATGTAAAATTTCACAACAGACAGCTGTAATGACCTTGACCTTAGGTCATTCGAATGGATATGTGTGCATAGTTCTCATTGCTGTCTATCATTGTGCCTTGTTTGGTGCATCTGCTGTTTGTTGTTTCCAAGAAAATGCTAACGTTAAAGTCTCCGCAAAACATGTTGAATGGCCTTGACCTTGACTCAAGGAAATTGAATACAAGCATGCCAGTACAGGTTTTCAATGTCTATCATCATGCAAAGTTTGATGCCTCTGGTTGCCCTACATTCTGAGAAAACGGCAATTTTAATTTCCAATGTGACAGCTATTGATGACCTTGACCTTTAGTCAAGGTTATTCAAAATGGTATTTCTTGAAAGGTCTTACTACTGTTTATCAGCAAGACAGGTTTGGTGCTACTGCTGTTTATTGTTTCTGAGAGACTGCAAATGTTAAGGTTTTCGAAGGTTTTCCGCAAAACTGCTTGTGTGGCCTTCACCTTGATTCTAAGTCACTGAATACAGGTATGTCAGTGAAGGTGTTGTCAATGTCTATCATCTTGCAAAGTTTGATGTCTCTGGCTTTCCTAGATTCTTAAAAATTGCCAATGTAAAATTTCCTTACAGACAGCTTTAGTGACCTTGACCTTGCGTCAAGGTCAATCGTTATGGTACGTTTTGAAAGGTCTTATGGTTGTCTATCAGCGTGCCGAGTTTGGTGTCTCTGATGTCATTGTTTCTGAGAAAATGGCAATGTTAATGTTTTGGAAGGTTTTCCGCAAAACAGCTTGCGTGGCCTTGACCTTGACTAAAAGTCACTAAGTACGGGTATGTCAGTAAAGGTGTTGTCAATGTCCATCACCATGCCGAGTTTGATGTCTCTGGCTTTTTTAGACTCTGAGAAAATGCCAATATAAAATTTTCAAACAGACAGCTTTAGTGACCTTGACCTTGGGTCGAGGTCAATCACTATGATTTTTTTGAAAGGTTTTACGGCTGACTACCAGCGTGTCAAGTTTGGTGCATCTGCTGTTCATTGTTTCTGAGAAAATGCCAATGTTAAGGTTTCATCAGGCTTTCCGCAAAACAACTTGCATAGCCTTGACCTTGACTCAAAGTCACTAAATATAGACAGGCCGGTAAAGATATTGTCAATGTCCATCATCATGCAAAGTTTGATGTATCTGGCTTTTCTAGATTCTGAGAAAATGCCAATGTAAACTTTCCAAACAGACAGCTTTAGTGACCTTGACCTTGGGTCAAGGTCAATAATTATGGTATATTTTGAAAGGTTTTATGGCTGTCTATCAGCAGATTAATTTTGGTGTCTCTGCTATTTGTAGATTCTGAGAAAAGGCCAATGTTAAGGTTTACTGCAGACACACAGACACACAGACACACACACACACACACACACACACACAGACGACGGAGGGTTATTACATAGACTCACTTTGTTACACAAGTGAGCCAAAAATCAGAATTTGTCATCCTTCCCTAATTTTCGACCGAATCTTTAATAATAATAATAATAATACAGGGTATTTGTGGCGCCCCATCTCACAAGAGCTAAGGGCGCGTACATACTATATAAACTACACATAACATAAACACAACGTTTATAACGTACAACACACACACACACACACACACACACACACACACACACACACACACACACACACACAGATTTTTTACAACTTTTTTTTTCATGGCTCGACATAATTTTGTTTGTCTGGAACCCGAAGGGAATGATAAGTGGTAGCAGTTTGTTGGTAGACACACACCACAAACAAAACCGTCCACACTAACCGCCCATCCACCCACCCACCCTAACCCACACACAACTGAGAAGATCGTGTCTTTGGGTAAATTCAGGAGAAAAAACAGATCTTGCGTTCCAGAGGGGTATCTCAAGGTTATTCACCAGTCGCCAACCTCGCCTGAAGCCAGAGGACATTGCGTGCACAGTTTTTCCTCATCGTGTTCTCCCCTCTCCGGAAATTGTCACCCCTGAATAGCTCACTGCTACCATTTTTGGACTGGGCCGAACTTGATCCGGGTCCTTGACACAGAGCGTCACGTGACTGACATTCCCCAGGTTTCGGGGTTGGTCACTCAGTGTCCTCAATTTCCCGTTCATGCCACTCACCCCCCCCCCACCCCCCCCCCGGTGTATCGAATAATTATGCAGAATGGTGGATTGTTGAGTCGAATTTCCTTGTGGAATGACTGCTGAAAAGATATCTCCTTTGATATTTTGAAGTCTTTGGGGGTTTTTGCGGTACAGTGTGTGTGTGTGTGTGTGTGTGTGTGTGTGTGTGTGGTGACATTCGGTTTGTGTATGTATGTAGGCACAAGACAGATATGAGTACTTATGTGAGTGTATATGCAGCCCAGCAGTATGTGCGAGTGTGTATATGTATATGCTTTTGTTCCTGGTTTTGTTTTGTGCGGTTGTTCTCTTGTTGGCATTTTTGTTTGTTTTGTTTTTTTGTTTGCTTTTTTCTGTTTGCTTGTTGTTGTTGTTGTTGCTTTTGTTGTTGATATTTTCGAAGATTTTCATATGTTTTCCTTTTGTTTTCCTATGCCCCTATGGGGAGGGTTGGAAACAAACTTGACTTGATTTGACTTTGTTGGTTATTTGCTCCTACAGCACAGTTTTCGTATCGCGCACGAATGTCCCAAGTGTTTTACTCTTTTCGGTTTTGGCCCTAAATCGAAAATCAGTCAAGATCAACGGTTCCTTGGCGGCTCTTACTGCAGCAAACACGAGTATGATGAAAGTGCAACACTCCCACCAGGCCACGTTTAAATCCATTAAATCCTGTCTTCTTTGCTTCAGCTTTACACTCCATCTAGACAACTTTGTTCTGCTGCTGACACCGGAAACTCCGTGTCGCTCATGTCAAGACAAAGACCTTTGGTCAGCGTAGTTATTCATACCAGGGTCCGACTTGTTGGAAAGACCTCCCAGTTTCGATGAGATATGCAGACACAAAACTATCTTCAAAACAAATTTGAAAACCCACCTCTTCACAGCCTTCAACCAATAACTGTTGCCACATCATCATCTTGCTGGTCGTGTGTGTGTGTGTGTGTGTGTGTGTGTGTGTGTGTGTGTGTGTGTGTGTGTGTGTGTGGAAGCCGGGGGCAGCCCGTGCATGATGCTGCACATCATGTGTTTTTAGTTAAATGTATGTGTGGAGGCCTGTTGTGTGTGTTTCTGGGTGAGTGAGTGTGTATTCTTTGTAAGGCGCCCTGAGCTCCCGCGAGAGGGAGGGCGTTCCCTAAGTACCCATTTTATTATTATTATTATTATTATAAATTAACAATAATATTTTTAGTGAGGTAACTGGTGCACAAATAACCCCAAAATTACTAGCTGGGAATTGAGTTCACTGACATTCTTTTCCAACCACACAGGAGTAATCGATACGCAAAGACAGCCGAGCAACAAGGGGAAAAAACAAAAACAAAAACAAGCACAACACACACGCACACACACACACACACACACACACACACACACACACACACACACACACACACGCTTCTGAGGAATAAAATTAACAGTCGTTCTTAAAAAGTCAAGCCATAGTCAATGCTAGTGCCAGCATCTGTCAGGTTCAGGAAAAAGCGACCAACGGCAGCAGTAAACTACACGACCGCAGAAATGATAGTTATGCCAAAGACCTTGGAATGTTTCCAAGATCTTTGGTTATGCAGTTTCGATTGACGGGAAACAACTCCACTTCGGATGGGTCTCAACTGTTAAAATTATCTCCCCTCGGATTAGAGTGTCTCTCACGCACACACACACACACACACACACACACACACACACACACACACACACACACACACACACACACACACTGGGCCCCGTGACACGCGACGAATACACACTGTGTTCCGTGACACACGAGGAACACACACACACACACACACACACACACACACACACACACTGGGCCCCGTGACACGCGACGAACACACTATGTGTTCCGTGACACACGAGGAACACACACACACACACACAGTCACACACACACACACACACACACACACACACCACACACACACACACACACACACACACACACACACTGGGCCCCGTGACACGCGACGAACACACACTGTGTTCCGTGACACACGAGGAACACACACACACACACACACACACACACACACACACACACACACACACACACACACACACACACACACACACACACACACACAAGCCCGGCCGCGCCCCTGAAACGGACGCCGCATGACCCACAGAAAATACAACTTGAAACAACCGGTCATCTGTAATAAATTCCTTTATGGTTAATCAGCCGAGATGAGGAAGCCACTGTAGCCGGTCAGCGCACGAGCAAAATGCCCTTCACCTGAACTCCTCAGCCAGACCAAGTCCCCCTCATCAAGATGGACAACAGCCTGGCACGACCCGCTATTGTAGGCGCCACTAGCCGTATGCACGGAACAGACGACATTCTCGCTGTTTCCCGCCATCAGCTGCAACCTGGCCGCCTGTAAAGAACTGGGCGACGCCGTACTAACCAACAAGAAATACGCTCCGGGCAGCGGAGCCCTGAACGCACCCGTGGTGGTGTTGTAACCCTGGCCGATGTTGTTGAGGAGGACTTTGGGAACGAGAGTCTCGTGGTTGTTGAGGACGGTGTCGTGGTCAAGCAGCACGTGGAAACTCACCCGAGGTTCGCTCATGTCTGGGGGATGGACACGACAATAATGGTAGCGAGTTGAAAGGTTCAACAATTAAAAATGGTGTAGTCACATTGAAGCTGAGGCCTGTACTGAGTTTTAAATAATTAACAATGACAATAAGAATGAAACTTTATTTTTCAACGGTAGAAATTGTAGCACACGTGCCAGTTTATAATTTGCCGTTGCTAAACTACAAAATGTAAAACAAAAGAAGAGACAAGAGACCCTCCTCCAAATAAATAACAACAAACAACAACAACAACAACAACAACAACAACCCAAAACAAAAAGACCCTAAAATAAACAAACAACCCCCCACGCCCAAACAAACCCACAAAACAAAACACACTGGAAAAACAAACAACAGTAAAACAAAAATGAACAACAACCAAACTACCCCCAAAACTAACGGACACAAGCAAGAACAAGAAAACAAATCAGCCGACAAACACAACAAAACAACTAGAACGAAAAAACAAACAAACAAACAAAAAACACAATAAACCTGAAGAAACTAAACCACACCAAAACGAAACAAAAACATGACAAACAAACACAAACGCAAATTAACCAACAAACCGATTGTCTTCACCTAAGACGAGGAGTTATGGACCATCACAAGCAGCCTCCATCACTCTCCCCACCCCCATGTACCCATCAAAATTATTCTATCTGAACTTCAAGCTAAAGAACCTACTTTGAAACAGACTATCAAGCTGATACTGCAAGGACGCAGTCTGGTTTTCAAGGGAGAGCACCAGCTCAGTCAGGTTGGCGTTGTCGTCCTTGAGCAGGGCGTTCGCTGTTTCCA
Organism: Batillaria attramentaria; assembly: GCA_018292915.2. Classification (NCBI taxonomy): domain Eukaryota; kingdom Metazoa; phylum Mollusca; class Gastropoda; family Batillariidae; genus Batillaria; species Batillaria attramentaria. The sequence continues at coordinate 787,131 of JACVVK020000312.1, read as the reverse complement.
CCTCTGTCACACGGGCGTCAGTGTCGTTCTTCTGCTGTTCCAGCTCCTGCCTCAGTCTGTTGTTTTCGGTCTGAAGTGTCGTCTGCTGCGCCTCGATCACCCTCAGGCGAGCCTCCAGTCCGTCCACGAACATGCTGGCCTCCTGCAGATGCAAAGCAGCACAACCGTGTAATCTAGCGGTACTACTACAACTACTGCCACTACTATTCGTCGTCGTCATCATCATCGTCATCATCATAGGCGCTTTATCCCAGTCACTTGGCTCAAAGCGCCGCGAACTGAACCCAACACGCACGTTCACGTAAATCACACGCATTCTCTAACACACCGGCCAGACAACGACCAACTCATGCGATGCGGCAAGTCAGCTTAGCTATTCAAAGGCGCTATTCCTGTCATTTTTAGCTTTTGTACAGGACGACTTCTGTTTCGGAACGGTTGCACTTGTGCCTGCGCCCGAGCGCTCGGAACAGTCTATCTTGGATACTAGTAGACCTCCGAATGCAACACAATAAGGTTTATGGCCGCGCAAACGGGAAAAAAAACTCAGCCGTCCCGATCGGGTGTCGTATGCGACATTGTCACCGGCTACCGCGCGTTGGGTTCAGTCAGCTGAACGCAAGCAACTCTGCATGATGTCTGTGTGCATCACGTATTCAGTGTGTCGACCACAGACGTATAGATCTAGACGCACCGCCGCGCCGCACGCTGCCACCGCTGCTTGCGAGTGTCGCTACTCGGCGGCCATCTTGCTGATACCAGAACTCAGAGCTGTAGCTGTATAGGACGCCTCGTTCGAAATACAAAGTTCTTTAGAAAGACGTCATCAGAAATGTGACGTAAGATAAAGCGGACCAGTGCTATGCGCGCTATGTAAACAGCTGATAGCGTCTGGCCAATGCTATGCGCGCTATGTAAACAGCTGGCACTTCCAGGAACTAGCAACATGGCGCGCGACGGCGTCACTTTTCCGGCACCGCGGTGGGTCTATCTCTATACGTCTGTGGTGTCGATGCTAGACATCACCGGAGGGCCTCAGAACGACTGTGAGCCCGAAAATCTCAAAACTGGGGCCTTCAGTTTCAGAACTTTAACTTGCATTTATTGTGAAAACAATGTGTAGTGTGTTAACGGGTGCACCGCGAAAACAACACGGAAAATTAGTACTGTAACAACCTGCAGTAATGTGTTGTTGGAGGGGAGACAACTGGCGGCCGGAGATCCAGAAGGTATCCTGCAAGTGTAGTTGCCTCCCTTGACAGGGTTGGGTACTAGAAGACTGAAGTAGCCACTGTCCGAGCCAGAACTGCTTAGCGTAGTACCTGATGGAGTCTACAAAGAGAGACGAAAGTGTGAATTAAATATACTCTTGCTTTTCTTCTGGTCACGAATCATGTTGCTTTTCACAATGTAATGTTAAACTCTATGTTCGTAATAATCATATGTTCTATATTATGCATATTAGTATATGTTTGTATGTAATTGTGTGTGCTTGTATTTTGTGTATGTGATTCTGTGTATGTATATAAATGTAGGAATGGATATTATTATTATTATTATTATTATCCGCCACCACCGGAACGAGAAAACGAAGTCCCAGCCTCCCCGCCCCGCCCCCCCCCCCCCCAAAAAAAAAACAAAAAAAAAAAACAAAAAAAAAACAAAAAAAAACTAACAAAAACAAAAAACGAAAAAAAAAAAACGAAAAAAAGAAAACAAAGAAAAAAAACACAATTGAACAGACAAACAAACAAACAAACAAACAAACAACAACAACAACAACAACAACAACAACAACAACAACAACAACAACAACAACAACAACAACAACCCAAAGAAGACAACAACAACAACAACAACCCAAAGAAGACCAAAAAAGAAAAAAGAAAAAAGAAACCAAACGAATACCCAACAAACAAGAAACCCCACCACCAACAAACAAACAAACAAACAAACAAACAAACAAACAAATACCCCAATCTACCTCTCACCGTCCATTCAGTTCCAGTTACAGGCGGATTTCCGAGGAAAGCGAAATGTCCGCACTGCAAAACAACATGCCACTGTCGTGTTTTGACGTCATACACCAGGTCTGACTTCTGGCGGAGTTCTAGCTGAAACTTCACGACGGCCGGCTCCTCTGAAACACACACACACACACACACACACACACACACACACACACACACACACACACGCGCGCGCGCGCGCGCGCGCGCACGCACGCACGCACGCACGCACGCACACACGCACGCCGCACATACAAACCATAACAACATCATTTTCCCAAGAACATCTCAGTACTCTTGAAACAAGAGAATTTAGCATCTTGAAAATCACACACACACACACACACACACACACACACACACACACACACACACACACACACACACACACACACACACACTATACCTGACATTTCCAAGATGGCCGTGCGATGAAGTGTCAGCACGTCATTGGTTGAATTATATGCGCTGACGGCTACAGTGTAGTTGCCCGTATCAGACACCGTCACGTGATTTAGGAGCAGCCCTGCTTCGGGGATGTACTGCACGTCACAAAAATCACGTGAATGTGCAAATCAGACGGACCATTACTAGTGCACTGACGAGAAAGGGGCGGTCGGTGGTCTTGTGGTTAAAAGACTTGTCACCAATGCGAGAGGTCAAGGGTTCGAGTCCCACTCGGGGCAAAGAATTTTTCCTTCTCGTATGTGGCACCGATCATTCGGGCCGATCGTCGGGGGTTCTCTCCGGGTACTCCGGCTTCCTCCCCCTCTGCTTTGGAAATGTTCAGCCCACAAAATTAGAAAAATAAATACAATTCTAAATTCCGAAATTTCAGTAGCTGAGGTGACCCTTCGCACCACGTGATTGTAATGTGTTTATGCCCAGTGTGTGAGAGAATGGGTGTGATTCACGTGAGCGTGCGTGCTGGGTTCAGTTCGTGGCGCTTTGAGCCGATTCATGACACTGGGTAAAGCGCTCAAGTACTCAATATACTATATAAGACTGCGCGTATAAATATGTATGATTTTGGCTCAGATTTATATCTGACGCATCCAGCGACTGGAACGGCATGATGAATGTTTAAATAGATTAAGGGTTAGGTTTGGGATTAGGTTTAGGGTTAGTCAGTGTTAGGTTCAGAGTTAACTGTATGGGTGAATTTAGGTTTAGGTTTTGTGGTATTCGTGAAGTCGTAGTGATGAGCTGACGACCGTGACAGTAGGTAGATTCCACGGGCTGCAAACGCCCCGAGAGAGTAACTAGTATCAGCCAATTTTTTTTTCAGTGGGTGCCAGTTCAGTGGTTTTGATCTGTCCGTGCACAGTCTGCTGTCTAAATTTACCCCTTTTCCAGCATCCCCTTAAGCCTGCTCGTAACTGGGCACAGCGCGCGAAACACTGGCACATGCGCCACATCGCAGTGGTTGCGCTCGGTGTATCTACTAACTAAATTGAACAAAGGCAGCTGTGCACGGTGGCGTACGATCACACGATCACGATACGATACCATCCGACGCCCATTGTGTCCGCAATGGCAAGCAGAGCTCGGGGGCAAGCCGTCCGGCCTATGTAGTGATTACCTGTGACGTCTCAAAGACATTTGTGTCCTTCGGTAAGGTCTGTAAACACTGAAGTCTGGTCAGGCGACGATGCAAAAGATATTGAGGATAGACTGTCCGCCATGTTTGCGATCCGAATGACGTAGTACAGCCAATCAGAATCTGTTGTGGAACCCACAGTCACAGCTGGGGCTATGTGAAATCCCACCAGCTGTGATGACGCCACAGCGGCGGAAACCCCCGAAATCACAGCTGTGCCACATGTGTGCACAATCAAGTGTCCGCTATGAGAGCGAAAGGCAGTTGTCTGTTCAGCTGTTTTATCAAACATTTACTCCCTCCGGAAATCTCCGAACAGTTTGAAGTCCGGATATCTCCGAGCGGATGTAAATATGACCTGTTATGGGCCTGCTCATGAATATATATGTGCGCAGCCGCACTCTGACACTTCTGCGCACATGTTGCCCTGCAGTGACGCATTACAAAGTGTAGTTTATGAGTTGGCACTGTGATCGTCGAACGTGATTTCAAAGACTCGGCACTGAAAAAAGAATTGTTTGGGGATCTGTGAAGATTTTCAGTTACCTAGAAGGAAGTTAAACTCAAAGTACCAAACCTAAATGAATACTGAAGAGAGAGAGAGAGGGTAGGTGGGTGGGTGGGTGTTTGGGGGTTTAACGTCCTTTTCCACCACATAGGGTGATATCAAAGACGGGGCAACGATGAAAAAGCCAGCACAAATATTTGGCCCCAGCCGGGATCGAACACGACCCGAGCATTGCAAGTCCAACGCTCTACCATTCGACCACCCCGGCTCCCCAGAGAGAGAGAGAGAGAGAGAGAGAGCTGCTTACGTGAAGTCGTTGCGAGTATGACGGCATCGTTAGGAAACTGCCGCCCGACAACATGGCGATCATTTCCCGAGTCTGTCCGGCCGCTTGGTAATACCAGTAACTCTCTTGCATAGTCTCGTTGGCTTCCAAGTTCACGTTCCAGTCCAAGGTCAGGTCGTCCCCTACGCATGCGTGAAAAGTGGCGCCATCTGGCACCGTTGCTTCCAGCTGCAGAGTTGTCGGTACTGCAATAGTGACGATAATGGCGACAGTGTTAGAGACTTGTGCCTTGGCGTTTGGAATGGACTGAGTTTGGCTGATGTCACACGGGAGACATTTTAGTCCGAACAAACATCGCATACGGCCGAACACGGCGTTTTTCCTTGTTCCTCTGCAACAACATGTCTTTGCTCTGGTTTTTTTTTTTCGGTCCGTGTGTGTGTGTGTGTGTGTGTGTGTGTGTGTGTGTGTGTGTGTGTGTGTGTGTGTGTGTGTGTGTGTGCGTGCGTGCGTGCGTGCGTGCGAGAGAGAGAGAGAGAGAGAGAGAGAGAGAGAGAGAGAGAGAGAGACAGACAGACAGACAGACAGACAGATAGACAGACAGAGGTGGTAGCAGAGCAGTTTCATGCAAACTTTCAAAACGATTTTACCTGAAGACAGAATGCTCAAAAGTAACATCCAGACTGCAAAGTCCCTCATCATTTTGTTGTTGTTGTGTGGAACAAGGTTGTGCCCTTTGACTTCAGAGAGAGACAGAGAGAGTGGATACTGTGTTCAGATAAATATTATATCTGGAGAACGTACTGCGAACCAACATTACTGAATCACTGCTAACTTAAAGCTACACGGCCCAGCTGCCTTTCGAGACCGCGGCAAGAGACGACTTCACTCCTACCAATCAAAAGGTTGGAGCCCCAGAATTCAGCCAATCGCGTTTCGCGGCATAATGAGCACAACACGTGGCATGGTCTGGCAAACTTTCTTGCCTGACACTGCAAAGTGGGAAGCACGTGTGGTTCGATATGCGTGAAATTTGGACAGAACGCAGTAAGTCCGTTGACGTTATTTGAGGAAAAAGACCATTACGTCCATATCATTCATATTGAAATTACCCCTTTGTCGACAAATGACGTCATGGACATACTGTAATTTGCCAATACAAGGCAGAGTAAAGGGGTGGGGCTCTGGCCTCGGGACTTGCCGAGTGGAGTCGTCTATTGAATGTAATATCAGTACAGTGTGACAGATTTTCATTTCTTATTGGTTTAGTTCACGGTGTGTGTGTGTGTGTGTGTGTGTGCGTGCGTGCGTGCGTGCGTGCGTGCGTGTGTGTGTGTGTGTGTGTGTGTGTGTGTGTGTGTGTGTGTGTGTGTGTGTGTGTGTGTGTGTGTGTGTAGCGCTATGAGTTGCTTTCCTGTGAGATCAAGCGCTAAACAAGTACTATTCATTATTATTATTATTATTATTACTTAATACTGTCCCATTCCCGTGTTATCTTTCCTTGTTATCGTGTATGATTCATTTTTCATAATTCTTTTGTAACATTTCATATCACACAGTTGGATAGGCAGAGCTGAATTTGATATTTAGCGTTGAAAGAGGCTGCAACTTTTTGAAGGTGGTTTTCATTTTTTTTTTCAACAGAAACGTGTCCCGTGTGTCCTGAGCCTAATGGCCATGTCACACGAGAAGGCAAAAACACTTGAAAACATTGTTTTCAGATGTTTCGCTGCGAACCAACGTGTTTTGTCGTGTGACATACTTCACAACAATGTTTTCAAAACAATGTTTTGATCGTGTTTTCAGTTTTAGAGCCTGCCCTAAAATCCGAAAACATGTTTTGTGTTTCAACCAATGAAAGCCGCCGTGCGGAGTGCCAAGTGACACCTTCCCGTATCCGCTCAGTCAACATGTCCGTAGCGGGACCCTCTCTCTCTCTCGCCTAGACGCGCGCTTGCTTGTTTTCACGTGTGTCATGTATTGTTTCGGAAAGCATGTTTCGGGCGTTTTGCCTTTCAAAACATGTTTTATAAAACATGTTTTAGGAAAACATGTTTTCAGTGTGACATCGCCTTAAGTGTTACTCTCAAGTTTATCTTGGTTGTGACCTTGTTCAGTCAAGCATAGCTTTCTCCTGTTCTTGCAGGCGTCATCATCATCATCAGACCGTGGGGTCATGTTTGGTGTGCATTTGAAGTACCCTGTTTGGCGAGTGTGCTCGTCTGTAGTGCTTTTTGTTGTCATGAAAAAGCTTGTTTTTCGTGAATAAAAGCGACAAAAAGGGACAGAAACCACTTAACTTTGACAAAGGACGGCACAAAGTTAAGTGGTTTCTGTCCCTTTTATGTCGTTTTTATTTGCTTAACTTGTAACCACTTCGCAGTCATTACCGTTTCTGTTTCTTTTTGTTTTTCGTGATTTTTGTGTTATATAGGTGCATGCCAGGCGGTAGCGAAAAAGCTGCCAGTAAAGCTGGAACTTTTGCACAAGTGAGGGAAGCGGATTTGGGTGAACGGCCTCTCTGGCCTAAAGAGAAAGTAGACGTGAATTACTCCAGTGAGGCCTTTGAATGGTCTGTTCATGGTCGTAATTGTTTCTAGATTGAAGCATTTTTAGGGGTGACTATGATGCCTGAGGCTAATACGGGATATATAGGCATCTTGCGGCCGTGTGTATTTGTGTCCTTCGGCCTGTACCGTGCCTCTTTAAGGAATGGCCCAGGTCAAATTATATAAAGATTACACCGTCAGCTTTCGGTACTCGGCGACCGGAAGTAGTTATCTGCTGTCGTGTAGACTCCACTTCAGCCGCGTATCACAATGACCCCGCTACTTGACCGTCGGCGTAGAAATCTGATAGTGTAGACACACACACTCCACTGTAAGTGAAATGTAGTAGTGACCACCAGGTGATCGTAATGTATTGATGTCCGCTGTGTGAGAAAATCCGCGTGGTTCACGTGAGCGTGCTTAATAATAATAATAATAATAATAATGAATTGTACTTATATAGCGCAAAATTCTCACAAAGTGACTCAGTGCGCGTACTACAGCATTCATACCAAAAAATATGCACACACACACACACACACACACACACACACACACACACACACACACACACACACACACACACACACACACCGGTTAAAGTTTATCACCTTTCATTTTCATCAGCAATGTTTGCATCAATGCTGTATTACTGACGTCAGCACAGGGTGCAGCATGTGGCAAGGTGAAAAAGTGTGATAACAGAAATTTACACCCTCTGACACACAACCCGGAGCTCGCACCTTCATCTGCTTGTGTAGGTCGAATCGGCAGCATATGGCGAGGTGGTAGTTCACAATATCAAAATGCTCTCTCTCTCTCTCTCTCTCTCTGTGATACATACAGAAACCGGAGCTGATACCTCCATCTACACTGTTCTGCCAGCCGCTGCCACTCCGTAATATCAGTAGCGGCGGATCTAAAGTTTAACTTTGTGTGGTTCGGATCGACCAGTGATTTTTTTTTTTTTTAAAGATCCGAAAATCACATATCTACCAACGGCAGCACATAATCTAGCACTCAGTTACAAAACTAGTGTATTCATATATTTCAAAATAATGATAAAATGATAATGAAATGCTTTGATCAAATTATGTGAGTCGCCGAACTTATCTTGGAAATATTGCCGCCATTTTCCCTTTCCGTCGCTCGTAATTGGTTTTTAGCTCACAAGAAGTACTAAGGGAGAGTAGATGTATCATCAGTTTATGACAGTACATGTAGTAGCTAGTACTCCAATATTGTAGGTAAACGGACAACACACGGATACTCTTTCCGTCCATTTGACGTTTTCGCGATTTTGAACGGGCTGCACCCTCACGTCTGCACCCTCAAGGGGGTGCTTTGGTAGAATTATGTGTTTGCACGCACCTTAACCCCTAATCGACAACAAGGAAACCAACTTCACAACCCCCCCCCCCCCAAAAAAAAAAAAAACAAAAAACAAAAAAACAACAAAAAAACAACAAAAAAAAAACACACACACACACACACAAAAAAACACAAACAAAAACAAACAAACAAACAAACAAACAAAATACAACAACACCAACAAAAAACCAACACCACCAACAACAAAAAACCCCAGCAACAGCTACAGCTGAAACACCGCCACCACCACCACCACCAACAACAACAACAACCCAAACCCCCTTTACGAGATCCGTGTCTGATTGTGAGGTATTTTGCGATATTATGATATATTTACCATGCAGTATCGCTCCGCATTACGCCTGTTATTGATCGCACAGGAAGGACCTCTCGGGTACCGTTTGTAACTCTGGTTCCTACATAGTACCTAGTTAATCACGTTTATTCATTTATTTATTTTTCAGTATTTACTCTGCTTCCGGTTGAACTATGGAAATCCGGTTCTTAAATTCTTAGTCAATGACTTCATTAAATATTTACAATGTGAAATTGTAGGAACTGCTTCTAATGTGGAATAGTGAAATCCGATCGTACATACTATAACTTCAGTGAATTTCAGAGAGAGAGAGAGAGAGAGAGAGAGAGAGAGAGAGAGAGAGAGAGAGAGGCGTGCATTACTTGTACTTTGTTTTTCAGAAATTCACATGACACTGATGACAGTACAGCAGTCAACACATTATCACGCACGATTATCTACGAGTACTTTTCATCATGCGACTGATATCAAGCTGTGCTCTCATCTAGTGTTTAGCTCATGTACAACACAACGTGCGTGGCGAAGTATCTTGTACTTTATACCCACCCTGCAGATAAAACACCTGACGTCACATGATTATGTACAACGCAAAGACAAAGTATTAACTAGTTACACTACTACACACGCGCATAGAGCAAGACGAGAGAAGGACAGAAACCTTCACAATACACGTGTGTAACGTCAGGAGAAGAGAACATACAGTGAGAGAATCCACACAGCTGTCGAAGAAACTGTCCATTAGGATGGCGACGGCATTTCTCTGGGTCACTGCTGGCTTCGTATTGCTATCAGGTAAAGAGGACTATGTAAACGAGTGACTGGCTGATTATTTGACTGATTGATTTTACAAACAGGACAGGAATTATGTACAGTCAGGCAGTTACAAATGTGTCTATGTCTCTCTAAGAAACTTTAAAATGCTGGTTTGTGTGTGTGTGTGTGTGTGTGTGTGTGTGTGTGTGTGTGTGTGTGTGTGTGCACGTATGTGTGCGTGTGTGTGTGTGTTTGAGAGAGAGAGAGAGAGAGAGAGAGAGAGAGTTGGTTATTCAGGGCTTAACGCCGCGCAAGCAACAAAGGGCTTAGGCTAATTCGCGGCTAGAGAGAGAGAGAGAGAGAGAGAGAGAGAGAGAGAGAAGCAATATACACTACTCAAAAAAGTCAAAGACCACTTTAAATTCTACCTGATGTTTTGAAATGGCCATATTTCGTCAGTCTTGTACTTCCTCTTCCGTTGTGTGTGTGTGTGTGTGTGTGTGTGTGTGTGTGTGTGTGTGTGTGTGTGTGTGTGTGTGTGTGTGTGTGTGCGCGCGCGCAAAATTGGATCAAAATTAACTCATCAAAGAGTGTTTGGAACTAAATGACGATATGCATATCGAATAAATAAATGTTTGGCTTTCCGTTTATTTGGTTGGTTTTTTGCTCCTTTGATTGTCTTTACGAGCTGGAATGGTGTACCATGGCGACATGGCAATATGATGCCTGTCAGCTGAATCGTGAATGGTACAGATAAAGTGAGAGCATTTGTGCGGCTCAAAGATGGCGTGGCGGCCAATGAAAATGTCTGGGGATTGGATGTGTCCAAATCAGCCATAAACAAGTCACGGCAGCGTTTCCTGGCAACCGGAAGTGTCAAGACGCTGACCCTTTTTCTGCACAATTCGCAACTGAGCTGAGAGGCATCATGTTGTCATGCTACACTGGGTCACCATGCCAGCTTGACAGGACAACCAAATGAGCAGTCCTCATAGCCAAACATTCATTCTTCCATATGCATAGTGTCATTTTGTTCCAAACAGGTGGCGGCGCGTGTTTTAGTGGATTAATTTTGATCCATTTTTTGGCATGTTGCCGAATCATGAAACCCGCGGCAGGGCGTGCAAGATGTTTTGCTTTCGCAGCGTTCTCTGACTTCCAGTTAACACAGCTGGAGAGCTTGGTTCATTTGTCTTAGCGCGTTGTTGAAATGTCCATGAAAAAAAGGCGGTCCTTGACTTTTTGGAGTAGCATACACACATTGGTTTTACTTCCGGATCTTATCCGTGATTTACATCTGTGTTAGGCTTCCAGCTCCACTGTTACTGTTACATTTTAGTACTTTAATGATTGCTCCTGTCACGTGCAATTGTTATCTTTAAAACTGTTGTTATCCCAATGACTCGGAATTGAGTGTGTGAGTATGTTCTGGGTAGGTGGGTGTTTGGGGGTTTAACGTCCTTTTCCACCACATACGGGTGATATCAAAGACGGGGCAACGATGAAAAAGCCAGCACAAATATTTGGCCCCATGCGGGATACGAACTCACGACCCGAGCATTAGAAGTCCAACGCTCTACCATTCGGCCAACTCGGCTCCCCGAGTATGTGCTGGTGTGTAATGTATGCATGGTTGTTTTTGCACTGATGGAATGACTGTGTATGTGCGTCTATGTGAGATCAGAGCCAGAGGCTCAAGTGAAATGGTTCTGTGCACACCTCAAGAAGCCAGTGCACTTTCCTGTCATGTTATTTCTCAGTGCTACTGGTTGGTTGTATTGGGATGATGGTGATATATATGATTTGTTTGTGACATGATGTGATGAGATATGTTACGTGTGTTAGAAATCTTAAGCTGGGTAAATTTTTAATGTTGATGTTTATCATAAGTCATTGCCCGTCCGGTTACCGGCTACCTTTTAGCACGAATTAATTGCCCGAAAGGGACAAATAAAGTATTTTTGAATTGAATTTGGATTGAAATTGAAATCTGAATGTCAAGCTGCATGCTTTAGTGGTCTCAACTGCTCTGTAAGAACTAAAGGTCTTCAGAGAGAATGCATACACTATGAGTGGAGGTGATTATTTCAGTGTCTCGGCAAGGTGAACCCAATAATGTTTATACATTTGGCTCCAGGTGTCCATTGCGTCCAGTGGTCGTCATCCCTTGAGGACGGCGCCATGTTGTACGTCTGTGAAGGACAGGACCTGACACTACCCTGGCACTTTACACCCGATACTGGGGAACACATCATTGATATCGAATGGCTTTTCAGTGGCCATTCTGAACAGATGATTGCCATATATTCGCATAATAGTTTTCTACCAGCACCATCTTACGCTCAGCGCGTGACACATCTGGCCGATGCCGGTCTCGTCCTGAGTCACGTGACACCAGGGGATGCCGGGAACTACACGGTAGCTGTCAACACAGACCGTTCAGGAGGCACACCGTATCGCCACTCTGCATTAGTACACGTAGCTTCAGGTGTGTGTGTGTGTGTGTGTGTGTGTGTGTGTGTGTGTGTGTGCGTGTGTGTGTGTGTGTGTGTGTGTGTGTGTGTGTGTGTGTGTGTGTACCATAATCAAAAGTGATAACCACCACTAGATGTCGCCTGATAGATAATCCACCACTAGATGTCGCCTGATAGATAATCCACCACTAGATGTCGCCTGATAGATAATCCACCACTAGATGTCGCCTGATAGATAATCCACCACTAGATGTCGCCTGATAGATAATCCACCACTAGATGTCGCCTGATAGATAATCCACCACTAGATGTCGCCTGATAGATAATCCACCACTAGATGTCGCCTGATAGATAATCCACCACTAGATGTCGCCTGATAGATAATCCGTTCCAATACTTGTTATACAATCTGTAAACGTTCTTCCAGCTGCCACAGCCCGGAATGACGCAACCCTGGATGCCAAGCAGGAACCCAGAGCGGTGTACGACAACCAGACCGGTCAGTATCACGTGCAGCTCACGTGCACCAGTCATGGCCGACAACCTCCCGCCGTTACCTGGACGGTAAGAAAAGTTGCAGATGCACGCAAATCTATCCCATCAAACTTCAAGCGGTTCCTTCCAAAAGCCACCTACGTATTTCTCTTGTGTGCATTTTCGAACATCTTTGTGTTTTCATGTGGTAAAAGTACACAAGTGCACGAGGTCTCAAAATGCCTAGATATTCCCTATTAGCCTCAGGCATCATAGTCACCCCTAAAAATGTTTCAATCTAGAAACAAAAATAAACATTCAAGGACACGAACCTGGCAGAAGTTTAAAAAAAAAAATGAATGTCTCCTTTCCGCTCAGGCCTCACTGGAGTAATGCTAGGCTACTTTCTGTTTAGGCCAAACAGCGGCTTCCTCCAAAACTGCTTGCGTCGCTTTTGCCGCTCTCCAGCGCAAAAAGTCCCAGCTTCACTGGCAGCTTGCCTTTTGTTGCGGCCCCCTTGGCATGCACCTCGGCCTGCAAACTACAGAATCACGCTTTTTCATGACAACAAAAAAACATTACAAACTAGCACATCCGTGTGTGTGTGTGTGTGTGTGTGTGTGTGTGTGTGTGTGTGTGTGTGTGTGTGTGTGTGTGTGTGTGTGTTACAGACACCGTCACAACAAACGATCAACGTCTCTGAAAAGAACGGAAGTCATTTCAGTCTGCTGCTTCCCAACCCTGTGTCTGGTGGTAACTACACGTGCCGTATACCTCCTGACTCTCCGGCCGCTAGTTGTCTTCCCAAGGACGATCCGGCACTAGAGGGCGCCACAGTCTTTGTGGACAAGATGGACGCTCGTCTGATGCTGGTGGAGGCAGAACAATCAGCTCTTCGCCGAAAGAATGACAATCTGGAGGCAGAACAATCAGCTCTTCGCCGGGAGAATGACAATCTGAAGGCAGAACAATCAGCTCTGAAGGCGAAGAACGTGGACCTAGAACATCATGTATTGACACTAGAAAGTATGTCACCAATTTTCCATGAACATAAAGTCCCAAACTTCCTCCCTTCTCGTTGTGTTCCTTGTCGCATGATACATGTACTGCGGTGTAGTCCGATTAATCTGACTCAAGAGGCCTCCCACAGATTTGCACTGTCAGTATAGGGCTACGCGAACAGTGAAAAGCAGGGCACATCCACTCGACCAGTACAACTCTACGTGTTTTCTGGCATAATACTATCATGTTCGTACATAAACAGGTACCCATAGGTTATGTGTCACGTGATTAAGTACACTCGACCAGTAGAACTCTGTGTGTTTACTGGCGTAATATTATATCTCATAGATTATGTGTCATGTGACTCACATTCAGGAATCACAGTAACCTGGTTAACCTATAAACGACTATCAGCGTGCTTTATTATTTCTGTAAAGCTGGACCGAACTGAACTCTGAATTTCCTCCGTTTGATGTCTGTATCCTGTCCACGCCAGTTCAAACATCATTCTCACGATGTCTTATCTTACCCAGCACAAGGGACCAGCGTCCAGGCAGGACGATTGGGAAAGGGCATTATGATGATGACGATAGTGATGACCATGATGATGACGATGATAATCACGACGATGATGATGTACAATGTATGTCAATTGTTTTTGCTCCTCAGTAAGAAAACACACAACAATACTACATGTACCAATAACCTTCGTGTCCATTTTCTTCAAATTCTGATCACACTGTGATTTTTGTTTTGGTCAGAACTGGTGCTTTTCCATGCTCGGCTTAGGACAGGTGATGTAAGCGGTGGAGACCACATCATTTTCACCGACGTCATCATCAACGAGGGGAACGCCTACAACCCGTCCACTGGAGAGTTCACGGCGCCATACAACGGATCCTATTTCTTCACCGCTACTGCCGTGGGTGGCCACTACTCCACCACTACTGATTACTACGCAAACATGGTTTTGATGGTGGATGGCTCCCCCGTCACCAACATCTGGACCAAGTCCGTCAATTACGTCGAAACGGGCACGTGCACGTACGCCGCACACCTCACCAAGGGGCACAAAGTCTGGCTACAGGCGTACAGAGATGACCACTTCGACTCTCCAGATACAAGTTTTAGCGGCTTCCTTGTCCGCGCTGACGACTGACCAGTGAATAAGAAGTCTGCATACTGTCTACCAGTACCAGCAAGCAGACTGTATGCAGGGAACATTAGTTGCCTACAGTATATCCTTTCTGAAGAAAAAAAAACAAAACAACTGACTGACAAAAATTTTATACACAAAAATAATTTCAATTCACAGTATGGACTGTGAATCGAAATTATTTTGTGTGTTTTTGTTTTCTCTTTTGCCTACAGTATATCCTCTCTGAAGACAAAACAAGATGGGCCACCAGCCCAATATGTTGTTTCCATTTAATCACCTGCTGTCGCCACGGTCGTTCTTTTGTAATGCCATGTATTCGGGAGGACACACACACACACACACACACACACACACACACACACACACACACACACACACACACACATTATCACACTTAGTTACGTAGGAGTACTCATCTAGCGTGTAGCTCATGTACAACGTGTGTGGCGAACTGTTTTGTACTTTATACCCACACTACAGATGAAGCACCTGACATCACAATGATTATCTACCCCACATGACAAAGTATGAACTAGTTACACTACTACACACGCGCACACAGCAAGACGAGAGGACAGAAACCTTCACAATACACGTGTGTAACGTTGGAAGAAGAGAACATACAGTGAGAGATAGAATCCACACAGTTGTCGAAGAACCTGTTCATTAACATGGTATTCCTCTGGGTCACTGCTGCTATCAGGCGAGGTAGACGAGACAAAGAGGGGATTGATTAATTGATTGATTAATTGATTGATTGATTGATTGATTGATTTCGCAAGCAGGGTTATTGGAGGAGCCACTGAAAGGCATAAATTTGCAGATCTCTCTGAGTAACACAGAGCAATTTGGAAAGAGCATGCTTAAGAGTTCTTACAAATGGATTAAATATACACAAGTTATTAAAAAGAATGACCAAGAAATGCGGTAGGAAACATTGTTTACTATAATGTGTCTCTGTAAATTGGACTGTAAATTGAAATTTATGCAAAAACGAATTTTGTTGTAAACAACGTTTGAACTAGATTCACACAAACGAAGAGTGTATATTTTGGAAAACCTTTTACAAAGAATTACCACGACACTGCCAAACATGGTTGGGTGTGTTACTGGATTCTGTTTGCCATCGAATTTTAATTTTGTGAGCTGAACATTTCCAAAGCAGAGGGGGAGGAAACCGGAGTACCGGGAGAGAACCCCCCACGATCGGCCTGAATGAAGGTACTACGTACGAGAACATTTTTGTCCTGAGTGGGATTCGAAGCTCACCTCTCGCATTGGTGACAAAGTCTCTTAACCACTAGACCACGGACCGCTCCATTCAGTCACATGACACCAGGGCATTGGGAACTATACACTTGAGGTCAATACAGATAATGACGTTGCACATCGACACACTGCAGTGGTTCACGTTGTGTCAGATACAAGCTGTGTGTGTGTGTGTGTGTGTGTGTGTGTGTGTGTGTGTGACTCTGTGTGTGACTCTGTGTGTGTGTCTGTGTGTGTGTGTGTGTGTGTGTGTGTGTGTGTGTGAGAGAGAGAGAGAGAGAGAGGTGTTGCCCGAAACATTTTTACAATTTTTTTTTCCTTCAAATTTTAAGATGTGCTTACTTTGCTGTACTCAGTCACTCCAGGTAAACAAACAGACTTAACCAAGACATTGTTACTGCTTAAACTATAGCTGAAGGACTGAGCTAATTCAAACAATTTATATTACAACTTCGTGACAGAAACCCACGGTCGAATGGAACAACTACCCAATTCCGTACACAAAAAACAATGGACGGAAGACATTTTGAGTGTTTTGCACCTTTGTACACCTTAACACGTGCGCCAGTGTAAGTAATTAACAATTCATTGGAAAAGGTCAATAGGAGTGAGTCCCTGTGATAGGAGAAAAGACACGCACCTGCTTACATAATTATGCAAATTGTCACGATTTGCAGTACCACATTAGGTCAACAATCACGTTTGTATCAATTACTCTACATTAACCCTTTGATTTTGGGCGACTAATGTTATCACGCCGTTGCTGAATTACAGTCATCAGATGATGTTCAGTCTATTTCTTGAAATATGTCTTCAGACATACTCTGCTTTCACAATGGTATTACCTTCGAGAGATAGGTAGAGAGAGAGAGAGAGAGAGAGAGAGAGAGAGAGAGAGAGAGAGAGAGAGAGAAGGGGGGGGGGGCAACAACAACAACAATCACCCAACCGGAAACTTCTATTGTCTCACTCTGTAAAAAAGTATTGTCATCAGATTTCCCAGGTTCTGTTCAACACAATTTGTGCACTTAAAACTACCCCTTCTGTACACGCACCAATTTCTCTGTAGAGTGCATGAAGTTGAAATACTGTTACTGGGCAGGAAAGGGTTAATCGGAGACCACAGCTGACTCACATACACCTGCAGTCATTTGCATAAATTAATTATTCCGAACCTTTTATTGCTTAAATCGATTAATCGAAAGCCTTTGTTTTCAACACAACACCTACCTATCCGGTATTTTAATTACGATCAGCAGAAACGGTATAAATAGTATTGATAGGCCTTGACCTGGTCACTTTCTTCAGCAGCCATCCAGTGTTTTAGCCAGCTGAGACAAGAAAAGCAAAATGCAAGCGGTTGTCGCTCTCACCATTGTCATCGCTGCTGTGGTCCTGTTCCATGAAGCTACAGTGAAAGCAGAGCGAGGTTGGTAAAGACAGAAATGCACGGGTTTTGACGGGACAACTGTCGAATTTTCGTTTGCATCATCATTTTTTACGGTCATGTATTTCAGTGTATGTGTGTCTATGTTGTAAAACGCCAAAAGAGAGAGAGAGAGAGAGAGAGAGAGAGAGAGAGAGAGCGCCGGTTTCCTCTCTCTCTCACACACACACACACACACACACACACACAGACACACAGACACACACACACACACACACACACACACACACACACACACACACACACACACACACACAACTCTCGGTTTTTTGCAGTTAAAAACTTGTCTAAAATTTCCATCCTGTCTCTTTCTAGAAGCCACATCCACGCTAGAGATGAGGGCGGTGTACGACAACCAGACTAGCCAGTATCGCGTGCAGCTCGCGTGCGCAAATCGTGTTGGGCCCGTGGTCTGGGTGGTAAGGAACAATGTTTTGAGGCGGTAACATTGTAAAAAAAAATAGTTAAACGCAAAGAAGTGTCCATGGAAATATCATTCTTGTGTAGTTTGTGAGCAAACTGGACAAAGAACAACAAAGAAATAGAAAACAAACAAACCATACAACAACAAAAAGAGAAAGTTCTGCAGTTCTTTGTATTGTTTTGAAAACCACCGTTTCTGTTACACATTCATCGTAGAACCCACTAGGACTGATACTGGATAGTTCCAGCAGTGATGGCGGCGAGTTCCGACTGCTGCTTCCCAACCCAGCATCTAGTGGACTCTACGCTTGCTGTACCCCAAGTGAATTTAATGAAGACACGTGTCCGAGTGTGATGGTTGATGGTACTGAGGCCCGCTTTATGGTGGTAGAAGCTGAACAATCCGCTCTTCGCCAGGAAAATTGGGACTTGACAGATCGCGTTTCAACATTAGAAGGTATGGAAATCCCTCCTTTTTCTTTCTCCTTTTAAAATACTCTGACAAAGCGGGCTACGAAATGTACAATTATTTTTTTTTTAAAATGCAATCGTCACTCACAGCAGTTTTATAACTTTTCTACATCGTTTCAGACAGCATTAAGGGACCAAGAGGAAAAGCTACAACGGTTTTAGAAAACAAACATTAGATAACTTTAATAACTGGATAAACAATGCAGAAGTCGTATCAAATATTCTAGGGTATCGGGAAGTGGGCCATAGATCATACACTCAACCCCGTGTCCAGGTATCGGGAAGTGGGTCACAGACGGTAACTGTCGTCTCTCTATTCAAGAGGACTGCACTATATTCTGTAAAGTT
The DNA here is from genome assembly GCA_018292915.2 of Batillaria attramentaria. Lineage (NCBI taxonomy): Eukaryota > Metazoa > Mollusca > Gastropoda > Batillariidae > Batillaria > Batillaria attramentaria. The sequence continues at coordinate 768,672 of JACVVK020000312.1, read as the reverse complement.
CAAGATTTTATAGCTCGTGCAGCACGTGTTTAGGTTTGCTTTGTTTTTGTTTTTAGTTGCATGTTACTTCCTTGACAGAGTCTAGCGCAACCCGGTGGAGGTTTATTTTTATTTTTATTTTTTCGTTGTAGTGATTACACATAGAACCCCCCCCCCCCCCTTTTCCCCCTCTCTCTCTTCTGTAGTTTTAATTTATCATAATTACTTACCAGTTTAATCTGCCATTGCAATGCTGTCAATATGTACTTTTCCCCACTGAGCATTGACATAAGCGGTGCACAATTTGTTTACCTGGACGACTTGTATTGCAATAAACCTGTTTAAACGAAGTGGGTCATACCGTGTCCAGGTATCGGGAAGTGGGTCATACCGTGTCCAGGTATCGGGAAGTGGGTCATACCGTGTCCAGGTATCGGGAAGTGGGTCATGGATCATACACCCAGTCCCGGGTTGTGGTTGGGGGGGTGTTTTGGGGCGTTTAAGGTCCTTTCCACCACGTAAGGGTGAGGGTGACACCAAAGACGGGGCAACGAGAAAAAGGCCAGCACAGACATTTGGCCCCAGCCGGGATTCGAACTCACGACCCGAGCAATGCGAGTCCAACGCTCTACCATTCGGCCACCCCGGCTCCCCCACTCAGTCCCGTTGCCAGGTATCGAGAAGTGGGCCATAGATCATACACTCAATTCCTTGTCCTTCAGCTGCATACCCGATGTTAACAAACGACCTCTCCCGCCGTGAAAACATTTACGCTAGAGAATATCTATCTATCTATCTATCTATATATATATACTTTCACCAGATATGTATGTGGTGGAAAAGGACGTTAAACCCCCAAACACCCACCCACCCACCCTCACCAGATATGCAGTCACATTTACGTTAGAGAATATATATTCTTCATTTTGTGTGTATTTCAGTCTCATTTAAAATACCAATTCACGGAACGTTTGATTTGAATCTTTCACCAGATGCTCAGACTGCAATTCGTCAGGAGAACACGGACCTGACTGGACGCGTGAAGATTGTTGAAAGTAACTAAAACAGTCATTATTAGTAATAGCTTCTTGAAAGTAAGCAAGCTATTCATCATGATTCATGATCAGTAATAGATTCTTAAAAGTAACAGAAACGGTTAGTAACGCTCAATTAGTGTAGTTCGCTCCCTTGGGACATACCCAGCGAACTATAGCCAACGCAGCTTACACACAGGCTCAATTTTTTTTTTTTACTACTTTATTATCCCTTTCGGGAAATTCTGGCTGCCTCCCCCGGGGGAAGCGCGTCGCCGCGGTGCAGCGCCACCCAATAACTATCCTAATTTTTTTTTATAGTATAGTTCGCCTTTTTATATCGGTTATCGGTTTAAATTTGGGCGTTGCAAAACTTCTGTCGCCTTACCAGTCAGCCAGAAAGGAAAAGGCTGAAGCAAACACTACAAACTCTGACCATATCAGTGATGTGCCAAATGCGGACGACTCCAAATAGGAATCCCTGACGCTAGCTGATGCTTGACATAACTCCGTTTGAGGCAGAAGCCAAAACATATTTCGTGTACTTCGCCTTTTTAATAATAATAATAATAATAATAATGAATTGTACTTATATAGCGCAAAATTCTCACAGAGTGACTCAATGCGCGTACTCCCGCACTCATACCAACACACACACACACACACACACACACACACACACACACACACACACACACACACAGAGCAGCTGAATCAGGATAAGGTAGGTGGGCTTAGTCGAAAGCCAGCCGGAACAGATGCGTTTTCAAGTCAGACTTGAAACGATCTATGTCCGACTGGTCTCTCATGCCGGCAGGTAGTGCGTTCCAGAGTGACGGGGCAGCAAAGCTTAACGCGCGCTCGCCAACTGTTTTGAGGTTTCGACGGGGTTTTAGATGGGTTTAGGGTCAGACTTAGGGTTAGGGTTAGGATTAGTGTTGGGGTTACCTTGTGGTAATGGTGCAATCGCCATGTTGTTTAGACGGACAGATGCAAATGTCACAAGGGGGCGAACTATACAAAAAACAGCGATAGTATTTACAGTAAGGAAAACAGTCATAAGGTAACTATTTTGACTACCTTTAATATCTAAGACTTGCTTCATATACAACTTTTTATCACCCTTAACGGAAGTGACGGCAGTTTTCTTCAGGAGTTGTTGCAAAAGAATGTCATTCGTTTCGTACCATGCAGTTGTCCAGCTGCCGTGGATTTGTGTGAAACCTGGTCGTGTTGGGTTTGTTTTTGTGACATGTGCATCATCGATTTAGCATATATCGTTGACACATTTGAGAACTTACTTTCTAGTGGTTAAGCGACTTGGTCACCAATGCGAGAGGTCAGGTTCGAGTCCCACTCGGGGCAAAGAATTTTCCTTCTCGTACGTGGCACCGTTTATTTGGGCCGATCGTCGGGGGTTTTCTCCGGGTACTCCGGCTTCCTCCCCCTCTGCTTTGCAAATGTTCAGGCTACAGAACTTGAAAAACTTGAAAATCCGAAACTTGAATAGCGGAGCTGACCCTTCGCACCACGTGACTGTTGTGTGTTCATGCCCAGTATGTGAGAGAATGCGTGTGATTCACGTGAGCGTGCGTTGTGGGTTCAGTTTTCGGCGCTTCGAGCCGATTCAAGAAATTGGGTTAAGCGCCTGTAAAATAGTTATTATTCTTGTTATTATTATTATCATGATGACGACGATGATGATGGTGATCCCGACGATGGTGATATACAATGTATGTCGGTTGTTGTTGTTGTTCCTTTATTATTTTCGTAAAGCTGGACCGAACTGAACTCTGAATTTCCTCCGTTTGATGTCTGTATCCTGTCCACGCCAGTTCAAACATCATTCTCACGATGTCTTATCTTACCCAGCACTAGGGACCAGCGTCCAGGCAGGACTATTGGGAAAAGGCATTATGATGATGACGGTAGTGATGACGATGATGACGATGATAATCACGACGATGATGATGTACAATGTATGTCAATTGTTGTTGCTCCTCAGTAAGAAAACACAGCAAACTACCAATAACCTTCGTGTCCATTTTCACCATTCTGATCACACTGTTATTTTTTGTTGTGGTCAGAACTGGTGCTTTTCAATGCTCGGCTTACGACGACAAGTGATTTAAGCGATGGAGCCCACATCATTTTTACCGACGTCACCATCAACGAGGGGAACGCCTACAACCCGTCCACTGGAGAGTTCACGGTGCCATACAACGGATCCTATTTCTTCACCGCCACTGCCGTGGGTGCCCCCTACTCCAAGACTACTGCTTACATCGCAAACGCGGGTCTGATCGTGGATGACTTCATCGTCACCTACATCAGGACCAAGTCCGCCGTCATTTACTTCGAAACGGGCACGTGCACGTACGCAGCACACCTCACCAAGGGTCAGCGAGTTTGGCTAATGTCGATAGGTGATAGCCACTACGGCAGTCCAGAGACAAGTTTTAGCGGCTTCCTAGTCCGCGCTGACGACTGACAAGAGAGGACGAAGTTTGCATACTGTCTACCAGTACCCAGCAAACAGACCGTATATAGGAAACATCCGGTGCCTACAGTATAGCCTCTCTAAAGAAGAAGAAAAAAAAAACTGACAAAAATTTTAAACACAAAAATAATTATTTTTGTGTTTATTGTTTTCACTTTTGCCTACAATATATCCACTTTTACGCACAGTATTATTATCCTGTCTGAACAAAAAAAGTGAAAAAAAATTTAAACACAAAAATTTCGATTCACAGTATGGACTGTTGAGTCACTAAACCGTGGGTAACATACCTCGGACACCACACGACAAAACTGTTGGGCAGGACATACACGGTTTTAGCGACAATAACAACTACACTAAATATGTAATGGTCTCTGACCAAATACCATCGGCTTGATAGTATCAGATGATTTATTCAGGATTTCATAACTTTGGTACGGCCAGCATTTGAAACTTGAAATTCTGCTTTGTAAGTAAGAAATAGTAGTTTATTGAAACTACACGCACTATCTGGCTGGTGTGATAAATCTATCTGCAAATGATATTTTTAATACCATTGGTGTTTCCGTCCTTCAAGCGTAACTACAGTGGCGTAAAAAAGGATCTTTTCATCAAATTTACGGTGAAGGCTATTTTGGAGGGAACTCGTACAGGTCTATTTTTAGACGGACGTCACCTGAGGTCATGGGATTCCGGAAACGCCCGATAGCGCGTTCAAACCCTAACCAAACCCTAACCCTAAGCCTAACCTTAACCCTTAGCCTAAAACTAACCCTAAACCTAACCCTAACCCTAATCGTCTAAAAATAGACCTGTACGAGTTCCCTCCATAATAGCCTCCCCCCAAATTTACACTGAAAAACATCCAGGTGAAATGAAAATGCATGCTTAGGAATTGCCAGTTTCACAGACAAAGGGGTCAGCAGAATTACCCACAAACATATTTATTCCAAACACTTTCAAGGTTCTAGGCAACAAAGCGGTAAGTACCAGCCATAAGTCGTAATAATAATTGTAAATGTTGTTCAAATTGTTTTTGAAGGATAGAAAGTTACATATCTACCAGGGGGTGGCTTGTTTCTGCAACTGAAGTTAAGTCCCCTGAAATGTGGCAGACGCCAAGGTCCATCACGCGTTACAGTGCCAACGATTAATAGGGTGGTGGTGATGGTGGTGGTGGTGGTGGTGGGGGTGTCATGAATAATATACAGATGAAACAGTTTGTAATGTTCGGAAATGGTAGCACTTACAAAGCAAGCAGGAGAAGTCTACACCTGACGTAGAAATCAGAAGAGAAGAGCTTCAAGGGAAGCCCTAGTCATGGTCTCCTCTCTCCTGAAATCGAGAGTCATGGATCCTAGCGTAGAAAAAAAATTAACACATTAATATCTCTGTGGTGGCTAGACCAATATTTAAATACTGATAGGATACAAGTGACGCTGAATAACGCTCCATGAAAATATACACTTTGGCCTTACAAGCTACCGTGCATGATTGTCTGAGTGGAAAATGCCCAACTCTAACATTGCGAGCTGAGGTTCGTCTGCTTGGCAGCCATTTGCATGGTGTCGGCGCATGCGTGCCTGAATAGAAAACCGCGGGAGATTTCTAAAGGTGGGCAGATCAGACAAAAGCTGACAGAATAACAGGAATTGATGTAATATCTCTTTGTCAGTCTCAAAAACAGTTGGCTGAAAAATCTCACAGGTCCTGTACTGCTTTCTACAAGCTTTTCCTAATCAGAAAACTCACTCAGCGAAAAGATTTTTCAACTAAAACGTAAGTCAGTTCAAGATCCCTCGAATCTGACAGGCCGGCATGCTGATCCCTCCCAACCGCATAGCAGAAAGATCTACACAAATACACGAGATTTTTCTTTGATGACTGAACAAAATTTCCGATTACCACTGATTTGATGTGATCACTGATCATCATGGTGTGAGTGTTTATGTTATGTCTCTCTAGATCTAGATTGTGAGCCGACAAGCAAATTCACGTGGAAGGGTAGTGAGGAGAAAGAATAAAAGGAAAAAAGGGGGCGGGGCGTAAAATACGGCAAGCACTATTACACAGCTGCTGTACTTTTTAAACTTTACAAAATCACTGTCACATAATCCAGTGTGTTAAATTGTACGTGCAGTTTTGCTTTCCAGGGACAAGGTCGGTGTAAACTAGCATGCACAATCAAACGCAAAACAGTAATGGAAAACGTTGAATCTAAACACTGAGATGATTTAAGTCCATCCCATACAAATCAAGACTCTCATCTTTTTTGTCCCTGTACTGTACACAGACGTATAGATCTATACGTCGATGGTACTGTACCAACATTGGCTGTCAAGAGCATTACATGTTTGGCAGCGTGAGCGGGGAAAACAGCAACATGGTTCAAACTGAAAATGTTGCCACTTCGCATTGTCAGACTCTTGACGTCAATGGCACCACGCGCATCACGTTTGTATGTGGGCACTTGTTTTCAAATGTTTTTTCCTTTGGAGCGAAATGATCCAGTTTGCTGAAGATGATCAATAAAATTGTATTGATGATCTTTGGTTTTCCCTCTGTTGTTGTATGTTTCTAAAAAGCATTCATGTCTGTGCTTGGGACTGCTGATAAGACAGTCGAAACATGCCTGGTGAGTGGATGAGGATCTTTGTAAATTAGGCTTTTGGTTGTCCTTTGAGTTGGTCAGACCAGACACAGCGAATGGTCAGACATCAGATTCCTGACCGGCGAAGGTTGTCCGATTTCATTTAAGACTTTTTTAATGTTTGGCAGATAGTACACATTGTATATTTTAATTCATATACAACTAGGTCTGTTGTACTGCAAACAAAAACGCATAAATGGGCACACCAACCGTATCTATTTATATTTTAGTATTATTTGTACTGTTTAATTTTCACACACACACACACACACACACACACACACACACACACACACACACACACACTGCTATAATGAGAAACATCGAAAGACGTAATGTTCAGGTAGTGTATGTTGAAATTTATCAGCCTTGTGATTAGGACATCACTTGGAAGGTCACACATTATCAAACGTTTCCTTTTGTACATTTATTTCTAGACACATGTTGATCAGTTACAACACAAACATTTTGGCCAATGGGGACAAAGTTTACCATTCAGGTTGGAAACATGGCAGCACATGGAAACTGATCAGATTTAGGACTGACCATACAGTAATGTGTCATGATAAAAACAAAAACAAAACTAAATGCCATTTCTTTCAAATGTTACAACAGTGAAACAAGTGCTTGGACAACTAGCAAATTACAGATAACAGAAAATGTATACCTGAAATATATTTCTTTAGATTCTCACTGTTCCTTCAGCCCTAGCCAAGTCAGATTCACACTTCAAACAGAGTTTAGTACTAAATTTATTTCAAAAAGGTTGGGGTGGGGGTATGGCAGTTTGAATTGAGTGTCAAGTGTCTGATTAGATGAGGGAATTTTGGGACTGAATTTCACTAGTGTCAATTCTGGAAAAGGTCTTGTCCTATTACAACCGGCTTTGACATCACCATTATGGTAACAAAAGATAATTTTAATGAGGGAATTGTAGTGTCCAAGATGCCCGGTCTGCTGATCCTGAGGTACATGTAGCAGGTAACAATCCCATGGTAGGTAGGGATATCACTGGCGATTGCTTTCTGAGGGGATTTCATATCGGTTAAACACAGACTTAGGCCAGTTTAAGAATATGTAATCTTTGCTCTCAGTTTGTAGTACATGTACATGGATTCGACACAATAGAGGTTGTCTGGTATGCTTGTTGCTAACTTTAACATTAAAACAAAAAAGCAAAAGTGGACCTAACTAAACTTACCACTTGGTGTTGACTTGAATAATCGCCATGTTGAACATGATATCAGATGATGACACATTTGTAAACATATTTGCAGGAGCTGGTTGTTTTGAGCAGGACCTGGGCCTGAAATAAATGCATACATGCAGATCAAAGTGATGTTGTAACACACACACACACACGCACACGCACACACACACACACACACGCACACGCACACACACACACACACACTTACCCCACAGATCTGTAAAAAAAAAAAAAAAAAAAAAAACATTTGTGATGGTGTGCATGGTTTCTCTTCAGTCCTCATTTGTACTGATCTTGCATGATACATGTACTTCATAGACTGTTCAAACACACACAAAACACTTTGGTATACAACTGACTTGTACTGCAGGCTTACTGAAATAGCTGCTGGTGAGTCTGACATGAGATCTATCTCTACACTGCCTGAGATCATACTTGCAATACCTATGTACAGACCAATGCCACAGCAAAATGCACAGTGTGCCCTGCTTTTCAGTCCCCCCCCCCCCCCCCGCCCCTTCCTGCTGCACCAATGCACACCTATCTCATCAGTGCTCTGCAATAACATGACAAAGTCCAGGGAAAAGAATATCCCAAGTGTCTATCATGTCACAGTCAGCAGGGGGAAAACACAGTAGGACCATGCTCACCTTCGTAGAATGGATACTGTCTGTGTATGTGATTATTAAAACTGCTGTGAGAGTCAGAATCTAATGCAGCACTCCCTCCAGTTTTACTCCGTTGCCTCCCAGTACTGCCTCTACTCATCCCTCTCCAACTTTCCTGGACTCCCTTCACAGTACACATCTTCCACACCCACCAGAACTCAACTGATTAGTGATTAGTGTAGATTGATCACCTCTTACTTCCCATCATCAGAGTCATTTTCCTCCAATTCTTCTACATGCCCGAAGGAATCAGGAAAACCGCCGTCCAAATCTACGAATCTTGCCACACTCTAATCTTCACTTTCTGCACCATTCCCCGGAATATTGAACAAAATTCCACGATTATCCCCATTACGTAATGGTCGCGCGGCCATCTTGTTGATACGAAAATCTAAAGTAGATTTTCACACGAACATTTATAGAAACGTAAAACTACTCGTAGATAAATATTGCTGTTTGATGTAAGGAGCGAGACCGCGTCCTTCGACTTTGCGAAACTATTCAGAATATCCCAGGTAAACCACTGAATATTTCGCTAACGTCATATTTTGAGAAAATTGATTCTCGCCTGCCAAAGTCGCTGACGTGTTCTACACGGTAGCTGAGGAAGCAGTAGACAAGAAATGCAGTAATTCTGAGTTATACAAACGCCACCAGCGACATTTTGAAGTACAATCCGATAGCAGTATGTTACTGGTATGAGTTATCGAGTGCGAACATTTCAAGATAATAGATAGATCTGGTTCCTGCCTAGTGTGTACAATTTAGTAACTGCAGACATGTATCCGTAAAGGCTTTCTTTGAAACTTGAAGCAGGCTTTTCAGTTCTAGCATTTAAAGGTCTAAAACCACTCTAGTCAGTGTCCTAAAATAGTCGGCTGCTAAGACAAAGGTATCAGTGACGCGACGTTACTTTGCTTGTCGGCTCACACGCGTCCTTGTTGGACTCAGACGACAATCTGTCTAAACTGAAAGAGATCATGTTGTTTTGAAATAAAGGGGGAAAATGGACGTACAAATACAGTACACTCAAACACACTGCTTACCTTCAACCACGACGAAGAAATCACAACGCGGATTGAGACTGATTGAGGAAGTATCCGTGTTAGTATCCTTTCGTGAAAAATGTCGCAGGAAAGTGCGCGCGGGTTGGTGTGAGGGCAATTGGGAGATAATTAAAACATGGAAGATAACTCTGAAATAACAATGAGTTCATTCCCTTCAGTTTTCGCTGTGCGCCATAAGGGATCCCATTCTAACTTCCGCAGACGGCCGGTTGAAGCCGTGAACATTTCAATCAAGTTCAGCTATAAACATCATCGTACAGCTTAGGTACGCTGTCAGTTTTCTTATATTAGCCTGACGTTTTCCTGTGCCATAGCCACCACGAAAAAAATGTAGCCACCAAAAAGTTTCTTCGCTTGGATCCCTGACCCAGGATGTGACTTCCCCGATCACTCATGGGTTACCCGGACTAGGGAAGCCCGAGCCCAGTCATTTGAGGATGACGTCAATGACGTCAACTGTTATGGCATAGATCAAATAGTTTCATGCTGGATGACGTAGCAAATATGCCAGACAGAACACGAGTCATTTCAGTCGTCAGGGCCCAGAGATACGGAGAGTGGTAGACCTAAGTCGGAGATAAGCTTAACTAAACGGTTCGTATGAGATGCATAAACAAAGATTAGGGTGATTTTTACGACTGATTTAGGGACTAAACGTTAATACACGTTGATGACAGTACCGGTGTATATCCATGTGAGACTAGACCTCAGTCTCATACTAGTGCACATTTTGTTTCACGCATCTGGCTCAGACCCTACACTGCTTGCAGTTTCAGTGATATTGGTTGGACAACTGTCAGTGATGTCATACGCTGTGTTACGAGCGTGGCAGTGCCTTTTGTTTGTATTTGTTTGTATGCTGTAGGATAACAGCTGTAATGGTTTTTTTGTAGTTTTAGTGAGGCAGAGAAGTTGTTACGTTTAGTTCATATTGTGTTTTCGTAATGTAAATCTGTTTCCCGTGATCCAGAAGTTTCTATTGTTATCACGAGTATTCGAGAAGTGGTGTCCTTGTTTTGGCTGTAGCTAATTCTCGCCTCGGGCAGCGGCTCGCACTTGGGGTCAAGGGCTGAGTCGCTCGGAAATTTCGTGCAAATCGCTTTGTTGTGACTTGTTTACTATTAGGTGTTATATAACGCGCCTAGGTTTGGCGGGCAGGTACTTGATTATTCTGGATTCTTCTTAAGTTTTAAAATAGTAATAAGGTGATTCACGTTCTGATTTTTGATTGGTTCTTTTATAAGAGTGGTCCAGAATGTACTAGAATGCTGTAACTGTATATAAGGCCCGGAGATGTTTGCGTGGGTGTGTGTGCACGAGAGAAGCTTGTATGAGCGAAGCTTGAGAGTGCAGTGTAACGCCAGTGAAGTGCTGTAATAAACTCCACTCGGTTATAACTTTTCTACGCCCTCACGTGTCTTCTGTGAGTGAAAGAGACAATGTGCAGTCCATTGAACTCGCTACGCGAGGAAGTGTTCGCCTGTGTGTCATCGTTGGCCTCGATAAGACGATAAGGCTCTTCAACACATCTCCACACGTAACACGCTGTTCGCGCCGTTTGGTACAAGGGCCTAAGCATAGTGGACTGAATAGGCAGCTTGGCCCTTTTGGCATTACATGTATTTAATAAGGTTGAAGTATTGAGCTCGATTTCACTATTTACAGGGGGAGCCGGGACCGCCGAATGGTAGAGCTCTTGGACTTTCAATGCTCGGGTCGTGAGTTCGAATCCCGGCGTGGGCCAAATATTTGTGCTGGCCTTTTCTCGTTGCCCCGTCTTTGCTATCACCAATACGTGGTGGAAAAGGACGTTAAACTCACACACACACACCTGCCCAAGACCCACCCACCCACCATTTGCAGGTGAGTCTGATTTCTCTGATTTTGCAATAAGAGAATGACCCATCCCATAAAGTTGTTTCTCCAAATGTCTGTTTCTTTCTCTCTTCGAATCTGGCAGACCTGCCGAAACTGTAGATCTGTTACGCTATAGCAGGTCTAGTATCTTGAGATCTACTGACAGTAAAACTGTGCTTGCCAGATTAGAGAGAGAGAGAGAGAAAGAGAGAGAGAGTCAATTCCGTCGATGCAGTGACGAAATTTACAAAATTTGTCTATGGATTAAACATTTGACGTCGGTTTACGCAGATCTTCTGACAGAGGGTGCTTGCTCATGTCTTGTGATTTTTCTGTCGGTTTTGTGACTTTCCTGACTGAAATAATTTTTACATAAAATCTGGAGGCTAGATCTAGAGGGCTGACGAAACGTGGACTTCAATACCTTGGATTGTACTGACGAAATCGCAAAGGTTGGGACTCTTTGGACTGGTGCTTCTCGCAAAAACTGTTTCATCATCATAATCATCATCATCATCATCATCATCATCATCATCACCACCACCACCACCACCACCACCACCACCACCATCATCATCATCATCATTGTTATACACATCCACATAATCCTTACCAAAAGCACCGATAAAATCATTATCAGCACCCGCATCATCATCATCATCATTAAGATGAATCACCGAGAATGACAGGTCAGTTGAGAACAGAAAATCAACTCACACTGTCAAAATAATAAAAGCACATTAGAGAGGTTTCGCTGTCTGCCCGAAGCGTTCGCGTGAAAAAAAAAAAAAAAAAAGGCCGTCAAGATAACGATAAATGTGAGCTACAAACACTCGGTGCCAGGAGTTGGCACTGTACACTGACTACACAGTGAGAACACAAAGAAACACCAAGAAAGTAGCGTACGACAGTATTACAACAATGGAAACAACACAAGCTGATGTGCTGGCCATCTTCTTGATGATGCAAGGTAACACACACACACACACACACACACACACACACACACACACACACACACACACACACACACACACACACAGAGTGTTGGTCTTAGACAGCCTTGCCTGATTTCCTTTCTTCAAGCCCCTGCCGACTATGTGGGAAAGAGGGTTATTAACTTATTATGATCAGCTGTGCGGCTGTGTGTGTGTGTGTGTGTGTGTGTGTGTGTGTGTGTGTGTGTGTGTGTGTGTGTGTGTGTGTGTGTGCGTGCGTGCGCGCGTGTGTGTGTGTGTGTGTGTGTGTGTGTGTGTGTGTGTGTGTGTGTGTGTGTGTGTGCCAAGTTCACGCCATAGCTGTTCAGAAGGAATCATGTGTGTCAACGGTACAACCATCTTAGAATGACACCTGCAACACATTTCAGTGGCCACAGCCCAGACTGACCCAACCCTGGTGGTGAAACAGGAACCCAGCGCGGTGTACGACAACCTGACCGGTCAGTATCACGTGCAGCTCACTTGCACCAGTCATGGCCGACAACCTTCCGCCGTTATCTGGACGGTAAACTTTTTTTGTGACAACTCTAAAATTTTGCTGTCTGTTCTTGTATGCAGTGAAGTTATTCCCGGATACATTATAAAGCTTTGATATTTGTACTAGTCGGCATCTGGGTTTGAATGTTTCTGGTTTGAAATTACTTCTAAGGTAAATACAACAATTGTATTTTAGCATAATTATGTACACGTTTGAAGGTCAGTTGTGCTTTACTAAAGCCGTAAGTCCTGTAGTGACTTGCTATTTTTTTTTTTAATCATTCATTTGATTAATAATAATAATAATAATAATGAATATTGTATAAGCGCTTTACCCAATCTCGTGAATCGGCTCAAAGCGCCGCGAACTGAACCCAACACGCATGCTCACGTGAATCACACGCATTCTCTCACACACACATAAACACATTACAATCATGTGGTGCGAAGGGTCAGCTCAGCTATTTAAATTTCGGAATTTAGAATTGCATTTATTTTTCAAATTTGGTGGGCTGGACATTTCCAAAGTAGAGGGGGGAGGAAGCCCGAGTACATGGAGAGAACCCCCGACGATCGGCCCGAGTGAACGGTGCCACATACGAGAAGGAAAAATTCTTTGCCCCGAGTGGGACTCGAATCCCTGACCTCTCGCATTGGTGACAACTTTCTTAACCATTAGACCACCGACCGCCCCTTATTGTTGTTGCTGCTGTCGTGACTTTATTGTTTCGGTTGTAGACGCCGTCGCATCAGACTATGAAGGTCTCAAACAAGAGCGCCTCTGAATTCAGTCTGCTGCTTCCCAACCCTGTGTCTGGCGGTAACTACACTTGCCATATACCTCCTGACTCTCCGGCCGCCAAGGACAGTCCGGCACTAGAGGGCGCCACGGTCTTTGTCGATGACGTAAGAGCTCGCCTGATGCTGATGGAGGCAGAACAATCAGCTCTTCGCCGGGAGAATTTGGATTTAAAGCATCAAGTAGTGACCCTCGAAAGTAGGCATGATAACACACACACACACACACACACACACACACACACACACACACACACACACACACACACACACACACACACTAATATTAATAATAATCATAATAAACTACAACTTAAGCTCATTAAGACGAGTCACTTTTCATTGGCAGATTCTTGAAATAGTAAAAGAGCTTTGACGTACCCATATTAGTTGTTGACATTCATTGTCAGTTTCTGTCGTTCATACTTATACACTGTTGTTGCTGACTGTTGTAGAGTTTCTTTTTTTCTGTCGGCCGGATTATTATTAGCTAACTAGCGGATGTACCCAGCTTTGCCCGGTCTGATGAGCTGATCTGTCGACTAAGTGTTCTAAACGTAATTGTAAACAACTGCAAAATTTCCAAGGGCTCTTGCTTCATAATAAGAAAGAAAGAAGGCGAATAAAAACATCCCAATGTCACAGACGCATAGATACCGTGGGAACCGGATGAAGATTCTCGCGCGATGGGAGGCAATAAGAATTCGCGATGCAAACTGTCCGAACTGAACAATGGAGTTACCTCCCGTGGACCGTAAGGGAGACAGCTAGACACTACATTTATGTGTGTCGATTTTCATGTATCTTTTCAGATGAGCAGTCAGCATTACGTCATCAAATGCAGGTACTTGAAAGTAAGTAACTTACTTATAATTATTACTATACTGCAAAGTGTTGGCCTGACGGTGTAAACCATCTGAATGTTCACATTTATCACGTTTTTGTATGTAATAATATTTTTAAAAAAAATTATAATCGCATTGTTATAGGCGCCGCTCTATCCCAAATATTTGGCTCAAAGCGCGGCACGCAAAACCTAACAAGCACCATCACGTGAATCACACGCATTATCTCACACACTGAACCCGAACACATAACAATCATGTGTTGAGAAGAGCAAGCTCAGCAATTTCGGAATTTTAGAATTGCATTTAGTTTTTTTTGTTGGCCGAACATTGTCAAAACAGAGGGGGAAGAAGCCGGAGTACCCGGAGAGAACCCCGACGGTCGGCCCGAATGAACGGTGCCACATACGAGAAAGAAAAATTCTTCCCCCCGAGTGGGACTCGGAACCTGGCCTCTTACATTCGTGACAATGTCTTAATCATTAGACACACCGAACGACGGCAGTCGGATCTGAACAACCACTCGACCACACCGCTTCTGCAAGCGAGCCACAAAATCAAAATAGATAGGATTTAGATTATATTAGAACGGACCGTCGACTTATGACGCTGATTAAGCCACACCACCGTCATGCACTCTTGGTTACTGGTATGTTTTTAACGAACCAGAAAATAACTGTATTTCTGGGAGTTTTTCCAGCTCCACAAATAGTGGACAATACACCATGGTTTACTGTCATTGTCTTGTTTTGTTTTGTACAGCACTTACGGCGACCAGTGTCGAAAGATGATAACGACGACGACGATGAACATGACAATGATGATGTCGATAAGCTGCGTGCGTTGTTGGTGTTTTAAGGCTGTGGGTTGGGTTGGGCTGTTTGGGAGTTTAACGTCCTTTCCCACCACGTAAGGGGCAACGAAAGAAAGGCCAGCACAAATATTTGTTCCCAGCCGGGATTCGAACTCACGACCCGAGCTTTGGGAGTCCAACGCTCTACCATTCTAAGGCTGTGGGGTAATACAGAAAGCAGGACAACATTTAAGACCAATTTTCATGAATGCTGAACTCGTTCTTCTGTTACTGTCAGAAACGGTGGTTTTCTACGCCTACCTCCCGCAGGAAAAATATCTACACCATGGAGACGTCATCATTCTCACTAGTGTCACCATCAACCAGGGCAAGGCCTACAACTCGTCCACTGGAGAGTTCACGGCGCCTTACAACGGAACCTACTTCTTCACCGCCACTGCCAGCAGTGCCCGCTACTCCAACACTACAGATTACTACGCAAACGTGTATGTAATGGTAGATTACTTCACGGTCACCGCTGTCTGGACCAAGTCCGTCAGCTGGTACGAGATGGCCACGTGCACGTACCCCATACATCTCGCGAAGGGCCAGCGAGTCTGGTTACAGGCTGTGGACGATGGGGACTTCGCCGGTCCAAATACCAGTTTTAGCGGCTTCCTTCTCCATGCTGACGACTAATGTGACACCAGACGTGGACAAGTCAACCGTGACCCACGCAGCCCTGGAAGTAGATAGCATGAATACGGACTCTGAACTAAGAGTGACTATTAGGAAATGGTCGCTCTGACAGTTTTCATGTACACCGTTCCTCAGTTGACATTGCATGTGAACCCAGTTTAGGTGCCTGTATCCCCGAAAATACCCAACCGATCGATTTCAAATTTTGGGTTTCTTGATGAATCAAGATCTTTGAATAGCGGGCCCGATCCAGGTACGATTGCACACCTGATTTGCGAGTTATCGCCCTTTCAGAAAAGTTGGCTTTCTGGAGTTTAAAGGCGCAATATTTATCTAAATCACTCCATTTTGGGGAAATAGATAGCAAGACTACGGACTCTAAACTGAGTGAATTTTGGAGGCAGTCGCATTTATACTTTGGAGAGAGTGCTGGAGAACCCATTGTAGAGCTCAAAATCGCTCCTGCTATATATATAGATAATGTGTCTGGGGTGCCCTTTCCGTGCCTCTTTGCGCTCGCAAAACCCCAAACACATGAGGTCGTGTAAGCTCGCCTAGCTAGTTGACGTCACTAACTTTTTGACGTATGCGAGGTTCTACATGGGCGAATGAATTCTTGTAACAAAGTCGTTCCCATTTGACAGAGTTGCTTCCCGCAGGCCTGACTGACAGACGATTGCTTACTGGTATAGGAGAAGAGAAACACCCACACTCTCTCCCTCTCTCTTAGACGCGCGCTTGTCTGTGTGTATATGTGCGCGCGGACGTGCGCGCGCACACACACGCGCACACACACACACACACACACACACACTCTCTCTCTCTCTCTCTCTCTCTCTCTCTCTGCGTGTCTGTCATGCATGTGCTTCACTGAGATCTCTGTGATGTGCTGTCACTCTTCTGAGTGTGAGTCAGTGGCAAAAACGAAACCCAGTACAGCAATTCCCGCGTTCCACGTGTTGTAGAGATCACGACAAGCCACTGCAGTTCGATGGAAATTTCTAGACCATCCCAGAACAATATCTGCTGGTGTAGTAAAGTCAGTAGATTATTAATTACGTCACCTTGGAAAGATTTCGAACTTGACAGTAAGTTGAGGAAAGTTCTAGATCTGGAACCTGCATATATAAGCTTAGTGATTTGTCATTTAAGGCTGTACATAGAGTTTCTTTCTTTTTTCTAAATAACGTTTGTTATATTATTTTAGAGCCCGTCCGAACATTTAATTGCCCCATGAGGGATGAATACAGTTGAACTTGAACTTGAACTTGAAGCAGCCCTGCACAGCGTTCTGGGTTCTTCTTCTTTTATGAATTTGTTCTCCGCACATCTGCTGTTTATAATGTATTTGAGTTGTATTCTGTTGTTTCCCGTGTATATTCTCTGTGAGTGCACGAAGAGAGCGACACAGCAGGAGTAAAATACAACACCACGTCTCCAAATGAAGGAATTCGGCAAAAAAATGGCGAGACATCCCCAAGAAAAACCGTATTGTATAGAGTGCGGGACAGGGCCGCATTCCACGCTTCCTGTCACAAATATCCCGGCATTAACCAGGCCCGGGAACTACGGCACCTGCGATACCGGCCGTGTAATCATCCACATCATAAGACGTGTCATACTAAGGGAAGCACCCCCAAAGTCGCACCCGTGAAGTGGGTGAATCTCGGCTGTGTGGCAACAGCCTCCCCATTGGGCCCATAGCACACCCGCTCTGGGTAGGAGCCGACCTAGGTAGGAAAAATCCCGCTTGCCTCGGCTGGGACTCTAACTCGGGTCTCCCGGTCCATGGTCCGAAGTGCTAACCACTACACTACTGGGTCCGGTGGTACGTGGATTATTAATACAGATATGACACGTTAGTGATTCTGCGCGTGTTCCTGACGTAGTTGTGATAACACGATGAAAGGAATGAGACAGACATGAAACAACATGATGCAGACAAAACACCACGATTTCGTAGAACGAATATGCAGGACCAACCAGTTTCTTTCTCATTGTGGAATGTTTAGTAACTAGACTGTTGGTAATTTGCCTCGGACAGTACGCAACTGAACAATGAACAACATGTTCGGTAGAAACATTCATCAGATTGGGGAACTACTAAAAACACGAAGAACTGCGGATATCCAATATCATTCTGAAATTACTTATGCAGGAATACAGAACTTTCTTGTGGTTTGTATTTAAAGCTTACAATTTCTGTGTTTCAAATTACCGAAAGTGACAAAATGTGAAAGATGAGCAAAGGCAATGATGGATGTATAATTACTGGCTGTTGTAAAACCTGTTTCAAGTAAATAAAGAAAAGCAACTAAGTCTTAGTTTTATCGCGTTGGAGAGAGAGAGAGAGAGAGAGAACCTTTATCTTACAACGGTAGAAGTTACAGGCATATTTAATTTTAAAACTTGCCGTTGCTACACTACATGAGCTAATACTACTGTAAAATTTAGAAAGAAAAAAAATATATATATTAGAAAAATAAAGAGAGAGAGAGAGAGGTATACGTGTCGATAAGACTGTGACCTAACCAAGGAAACTACACACACCATAGTCTTGGCACTCCGTGTCTTCTGTACAAAAAAGTAACTCCGTAAACGGTGACAATCTGTATAGGAGTGTCCATTTTCCTGTGCGTGTTGGTCTCATGACAGGTCAACGTGTCAGTGTCATTTGTTTACATAAAGGAGCTAATGCTATCATTTCTATGCTCACATATACTTCTGATCTGTTTTCATTGCATCTATCACCACACAGCTTAGACACCTGAACAGTGACAACGTCTGCAATGCTGACACTGAGCCAAACAGAAGCGTACTCGATGACGCGGCGACCACACTGACCGCTTCAGTAGAGTAGCAACAGTCGTAGACTGTTCAACCGCTCGTTCAGTGTAAACAACACTGCATCGCATTAAAAAGCTGCACTAATCACCCAGAGAGTATTTCGAGCGTAACTCGAGTACTCGTACTCACGAGCGAAACTTTTCCATAACATAAGCTGTCTGAGCACCGGTCCCCGTAGTGTAGTGGTTAGCACTTCGGATCATGGACCAGGAGACCCGGGTTAGCGTCCCAGCCGAGGCAAGCGGGATTTTTCCTACCTAGGTCGGCTCCTTCCCAGAGCGGGTGTGCTATGGGCCCAGTGGGGAGGCTGTTGCCACACGGCCGAGCTTCACCCACTTCACGGGTGCGACTTTGGGGGTGCTTCCCTTGGTATGGCACGTCTTATGATGTGGATGATTACACGGCCGCACCGCAAGTGCCGTGGTTCCCGGGCCTGGTTAATGCCGGGATATTTATGTCAGGAAGCGTGGAATGCGGCCCTGTCCCCCCAGTCCCAAACAGCACGAACCTCCATAGCATCATCTTACCATCAGCCTCATCTCCATCATCCTGCATAATAAAATAATAAAATAATAAAAATTGCCCCAGCTTCCGAGCCCTCCGTGGATTCTACCCATTACCAGGGAGAAACACCACTGGAGCCGGCAAAGAGTTGTGGCAGCAAAAAAACAAACAAACAAAAAAAAAAAACCTGTCTCAGCAAACATGAAATTAACCCGTTTAAGATCTCGAAGTCATAAGCAACTAACAGAAATAATTATACCACATGTTCTTTTCTTACACCGTTGTACGCCATGCACACCTCAGTTTGGCTGTGACACACATTTGAACTGGCTCAAAGCGCCGCGAACTGAACCCAACACGCACGCTCACGTGAATCACACGCATTTGCTCACACACTGGACATAACCATATTACAATCACGTGGTGCGGAGGGTCAGCTCAGCTATTTTAATTTCGGATTTTAGATTTGCATTTATTGTCAAAAGTTGTGGGCTGAACATTTCCAAAGCAGAGGGGGAGGAAGCCGGAGTACCCGGAGAGAACCCCCGACGATCGGCCCGAATGAACGGTGCCACATACGAGATGGAAAAATTCTTGCCCCGAGTGGGACTCGAACCCTTGATCTCTCGCACTGGTGACAAGTCTCTTAACCACTAGACCACTGACCGCCCCAGAAACCATTAGAAAACAAAATAAAATATAAAAGAACAAAAAATGTAGACCCCTTCAGCCAAGAAGTGAGAGAAAGAATCAAGAGAGGTTGGTAGTCGTGTATCGCATGGTGTGGCTGTAAGGCCTCAGCACAGGAAAAGATGCGATTGTCCTTAACATCTTCCGTCACCACCATCATCAGCAGCATCACAGCGTGGCATTGGTCACCTCAGACAAATAACCCATCACGTGTTGTCAAATGAATGAGAGCACTATAGACAGGTTTTATTGTCTGTTTGAGGCGTTCACTTGGTTTGTAAAGGTCGCAAAGATAAAGATAGTGCCAACTACAGACACTGAGTGTCAGGGCATGTAAATGTACGACCAAGCAGTGCCAGAAAGAAGACACATCAAGAAAATCGTGTACGTCAACATAACAACAACAATGGGATCTGTGCTGGCGGGGGTGTTGGCCCTCGTTTTGATGCTGCACGGTAAGACCCCCCCCCCTCCCTCTCTCTCTCTCTCTCAATATCGTATCTCAATATCTCTTATCAATATCTTATCCTAGTTTCTTTTTCTCCTACCTTTGCATAACGTACACCATCCATGCACTGTTGGTACATGTACATAGATTCGTATTGTATGTGGAAGAGCCGGGGTGGCCGAATGGTAGAGCGTTGGACTTCTAATGCTCGGGTCGTGAGTTCGTATCCCGGCTGGGGCCAGATATTTGTGCTGGCTTTTTCATCGTTGCCCCGTCTTTGATATCACCCGTATGTGGTGGAAAAGGACGTTAAACCCCCAAACACCCACCCCACCTCCGTATTATATATGTATGCCTAGGGGAATAGCTTAGCTACTGAAATATCAGCTACAACCGTGTTTGTGTATAGGTGCACGTGCGTCGCCCGCTCTTTGCTTTATCTTTATCACCCAAAATTTGTGTTTGTTTTTGTCGTCATGAGTGAACCTTTTTGTATATTATCCATTGTAGTTGTAGCAACGGCAAGTTGTAATACTGGTTTGCGGACCAAAAACTTCCACCGTTGGAAAATAAAGGTTCCTTTTACTTCATTTCTCTCTCACGTAATTTTTATAAATACACACACACACACACACACACACACACACACACACACACACACACACACACACACACACACACGCACGCACGCACGCACGCACGCATGCACAAATCGACCTTGTGTAGGTGACTATGTCATCGAAAACGTTAAACTTCTACATATCTCGGTCGGTGTAAATAACAGTTTCACCGTAAACCTTACATCATCCCGCACTTCTGACTGTCCGGTGCAGGTGCCGAGTCCGTCCAGTGGTCACCATCCCTTGAGGACGGCGCCGTGTTGTACGTGTGTGAGGGACAGGACCTGACACTGCCCTGGCACGTCACACCCGACACTGGGGAACATATCGATGAAATCACGTGGTTGTATGGGGGTCATTCGGAACAAATGATTGCGATATATTCACATAACTTGTTTTTGCCTTCACCATCTTACTCTCAGCGCGTGAAAGAACTGCCCAATGGCGGTATTGTCCTGAGTCACGTGACACCAGGGGATGCCGGGAAG